>WNWK01010353.1:0-70644 GCA_009830355.1 Cherax destructor | reverse complement strand
TTCAAAGTCGTATATTCCCATTCTTCCAAATTTGAAAAACGACGTTTCTTTAAAGGGCCATGGGCCCCCTCACTTTTCTACCACCGTGAACCATTTAAAAACATCTAATATCTCGAT
Organism: Cherax destructor; assembly: GCA_009830355.1. Lineage (NCBI taxonomy): Eukaryota > Metazoa > Arthropoda > Malacostraca > Decapoda > Parastacidae > Cherax > Cherax destructor. Next base: position 70,527 of record WNWK01010353.1, on the reverse strand, counting down.
TTTCTTGGAAATTTCCCTAAAATTTGGGGAACAATTAAACCTTTCTTGTCGCTTTTAAACACTTGTATGCTTTGGGTCCCAGATTGTTGGCAGATTTATAAAAATGAAAATAAAAATGAGAAAATGTATGTAAAAAACACAGGAGTTTCCCCAAATTTTTGTCATCCTCCCACGCTTAAACCCAAAACAAAACGCTGGGGGGTGGTGGGGTGGGTGGGGGTGGCGGGGGGGATGGCAGAAAGGCCCCCCCCACGGGACTCAAGGGTTTTTAACCCCCCGCGGGGCAACCGGGCATTAAAAATTTTTTTTCCCTCCCGCGAACCTTTAAAGTTAATTTTACTTTGTGTTAAAAGTGGTGGGGGATGGTGGTAGGTCACCCCCTTGACTCTTTGGGTTTGGGCCCAGCCGGGCAGAGGTTCTCGTGGGCAACGCCCAAATTTTTTCTCCTCCCACAAAGGGGAACTGTTTAAAAGTTAATTTTACGAAGTGTTATACAAAAATACACCGCAATTCTTTAATAGTGCTCAGTGGACCCTTTTTTGGTTTTAATCCATTCCGGGGGGAAAAAGAAAACTGAAATAAAAAACTAAAACCCTTTTTTTCCCGTGAAATAATGAAAATTTAAAATTAAATTCGTTTCAGACACCCGGGGGGTTTAAAAAAATATTTTTTTAGAGAATAAATATAGTTTAAAAAACAGGAAAAGAATGACAAATAAATATAAAGCACTAATAACATGTATAAATGAACATTTAACATCACACTTTCCTTTTTTGGGACTTTGGGGGTGTATGGAAGATGGAGAGGGGAGGGGGGCGAGTTTGTTTGAAAAGGGGACAAATGCTTCAATTTGACACTAATATCAGCTCTACGACTTATTTATCTATCACAATTCATCTAATATGACAAAATAAACAATAAAAATAACAAAAAACATGATATATACAGTGGACCCTTGAAAATCGTGATTAACCCGGGGTTCCGAGAGGCCGCCTTTTTTAAAAAAGGAGTTTTTTAAAAAACCTTTTCCCCCATAAAAAATAATGTAAATCAAATTAATCCGTTCCAGACACCCAAAAAAATATTTAAAAATTTTTTTTTTTTCAAAAAATAACATTTATCTACACAGAAAACAATGACACATAAGTATAAAACAGTAATAACTTGACACTTCCCCCCTATTGAAGAGTTGTTGATGTGTGGAAGACAGGAGGGGGGTTTTGGGGGATTTAAAAGGGGGCCTATTTGGAATAGGAATTCCCTTCCATAGACTTAATTTTTTTTCACCACGGGCCGTTTCCCACTTCCCGGGGGGCCCCAAAAAAGGAAAAAAAAGTTTCCCTTTTTTATTTTTAGTAATATATAGGGGAAAGGGGGTTACTCCCCTTTTGCCCCGGCTTTTAAAAGTTTTTACGACACGCGGGGTTTACGGAGGAAGAATTCTGTTCCACTTCCCCATGGAGATAAGGGAAATAAAACCCCAAAGAACTAGTAAGAAAATAAAAAAACCCAGAGGGGTGTTTTATATACATATGTTGGGGCATGAATGTGTGGGGGAAGTGTGGAGAAGAAAAAAGCATACCTGAAACTTGCATGTTTATGAGAAAAAAAAAGACACCAGCAATCCCCCCCTCATGTAAAAACAAATACAGGCTTTTTTTACACTCACTTGGGGGGAAAAGGTACCCCGGGGGTTGTCTCCAAACCCCTACTACCTTAGTATAGACAATATTTAATAATAATAATAAAAAAAATTTTTATTTGGACATGATACAAAGAATTATTTTTTGGTTTTTTGAGATTACATAGGGTACATGCCAAAAGCCCCTAGTATGCAGGGTTTTTTGGGGATTAAAAAAATTAACCCAAATCAAATTGTAAAATTTTTTTTAGATAGTATACAATGGTAAAGGTGAGTATTTAAGCTATGAATTTTGAACATAGTTTTGTACTTTTGTCTTCATTATAAAATTAATTAAATAAAAATTAAAAAAATTAAAACAATAATAATAAAAAAATAAAAAAAGTTATGGTTGATAATTTATAAAATAAGTAAAGTTGCATACCCCAAGTTATAAAGTTTGAATATAAGTTGAACATATCAATTAATTGTAGCAATTTATTGCAGCAATGCAACTAATTGAGGAGATAACAATTTAAAAAATTAAAATTTCATTCAGTTAGCTTACGTGGTCATTATAATGTAAGTGTTGTGGGGGAAAAATTAGCTAAGTAAGTATTATTCATAACAGGTTTTACATTCATTCATTCATTCATTCATACATTACATTGACTTGAATAGTCGGGGGTTTTGTTAAGGGGTTATTCTACTTTGCTGGGAATGGTTTTTGGAGCAATTAGCTTTAGGTGAGAAGGGGTTTTTTTTGCATCGTTTTGAATTGGGGTACAGGTGGGTTTCCCCTTTTGGGAATGACAGGTAATGAATTCCAAATTTTCAGGTGTGCATTGATTTTTTTCATAGTGTTGGGGGGACAGGGGGGAAAATCGAGGTGATCTGTGTCTAGTGTTATGGTCATGTGTCCTTTAAAAAATTTGTAAGGAGAAGTTTGAGTGGGGGGGTTAATATCTGCATAGAGTGTTCTATGTATGTAAAGGCACAGAAAAAAATATGGATGTCTTGTATGGTGAGTAAGTTTGGGTTTTTTTTAATATTGGTGGGTTTTTTGTCTGGAGTGAAATTTGTTATCAAGTACCAAGCCTTTTTTCCGGTTTTTTTTCCCCCTTTTTTTTTTTTTTACTGCCACATTTTATTCTTTTTTACTTTAAAAAAATTTTTTAGTCTTTTAATTGGGGGAAGGGAGATTTATTTGTAGGAATTCCGTTAAGGTAGCCTGTAGAAAAATAAGTATGTAGCCCCCCCGGGGGTTCACTAAAAGCCATATTATTCCCCACACAGCCATATTATTACCAGTTCACTGGGTTTAATCATTTCTAACAACTCCTTTTGATGCCATCATAAACAAAGGGAGAAGTAATGAAAAATTTGCCAAGAATTGTAAAAAAACCCCGTATGTTTTTGGGGTTTCTGCCCCCGGCCCCAAAAATTAAAAAAGATTTTTCTAACCCCTTCATCAGAGAAAACGAATGTTTACTCTCCACCACCCCCCACTCGATAGCATATAAACTTTTTTCAATGTTTTTTTTTATATGATATGTAACATGTTTTTATATAATTTTGAAGAAAATATCATAGAGGGGGGAAAAAAAAATGCCATATTAACCTAAAATAAAAATTTAACCTAAAATAAGACATTTGTTTGATTTTTGTGTGGGGAAGCCCCCTGGTTGATTTTTTAAAGCCCCCTTTGCCTGGGGGGGGGAAGACCCTGTCTGATTTGGGGGGGGAAGTACCCTGCCTGGTGTGGGGAAGTACCCTCCCGGGGGTGTGGGGAAGTACCCTGCCCGGTGGGGGAACCCTGCCTGGTGTGGGGAAGTACCCTGCCTGGTGTGGGGAAGTACCCTGCCTGGTGTGGGGAAGTACCCCCCCCGGTGTGGGGGTACCCTGCCTGGTGGGGGAAGCCCCCTGCCTGGTGTGGGGAAGTCCCCGGGGCCTGGGGGGGAAGTACCCTGCCTGGTGTGGGGAAGCCCCCTCCTTTTGGTGTGGGGAAGTACCCTGCCTGGTGTGGGGAAGTCCTTTTGCCTGGGGGGGGGAAGTACCCTGCCTGGGGGGGGGGCCCTGCCTGGGGGGGAAGTACCCTGCCTGGTGGGGGAAGTACCCTGTCTGGTGTGGGGAAGTACCCTGCCTGGTGTGGGGAAGCCCCCTGCCTGGTGGGGGAAGTACCCTGCCTGGGGGGGGGAAGTACCCTGTCTGGTGGGGGAAGTACCCCCCCCGGGGGGTTGGGGGGAAAAATCCCTGCCTGGGGAAATACCCTGCCTGGTGTGGGGAAGTACCCTGCCTGGGGGGGGGAAAACCCTGCCTGGTGTGGGGGACCCTGCCTGGGGGGGGGAAGTACCCTGCCTGGTGTGGGGAAGTACCCGCCTGGGGGGGGGAAACCCCTGGGTGGGGAAGTACCCTTCGGGGGGGAAAAATTCCCCCGTCTGGTGGGGGGGCCCTGGGGGGGGGGAAGTACCCTGCCCGGGTGTGGGGAAGTACCCTGCCTGGTGTGGGGGGACCCTGCCTGGTGTGGGGAAGCCCTGCCGGGGGGGGGGGAAGCCCCCCGCCTGGTGTGGGGAAGAACCCGCCTGGTGTGGGGAAGTCCCCCCCCCGGTGGGGGAAGTCCTTTTTCCCCGGGTGTAAAGTACCCTGCCTGGTGTGTTTTTTTTTGAATTTATGTTTTCTTGCATTCTTTAAAAAGAGATGGCACTAGGAGCTTTTTTGGGGGCCCATGGTGGCTTATTTAGCAGTTGCAAGCACTAAAACGAATGGAATAATGACAAAATGTATGGTATGAATGGGGGGTGGCGGTCACTCACTGGTAAAAAAGGGGGCACACTGACGCTCAATGTGGTGTTTGTGACCAGGGGGGGGGGAGGCCACGCGGACGCGTTTCAGGGGCAGGCGTTTTCCCCAAGGAAATGGGCGATTTTCAAGTTTTTTTTTGAAAAAAAAAGGGACGTTTTTTAAAATTCCCTAATTCTCAAGGGGGAAAATTTTTAAGGGTCCACTGTACTCTAAAATGAATAAAATGTCATTACAAATGTGAGGACTGGGAAAATTTTTATTGTTGTTGGGTTTAAAGGGCCAAATACCTAAGCCGACATATAGTGGTGGTGGTTGTGTAGGTGGAGGCAGAAACCCCCCCCACCAATATTCCCCTAAAATTTGGATTCAGGACTAACAAGAGCACAAAGGGGTGCTATAACAAAATGTTAGAATTAATATACACCCATTGGGGGAAGAAAGAAGCCCCCCTGGGGAAATTTTTTATAGACCTACGCAAAGCTTTTTATACAGTCGCCCCCTGATTTATTGCTCACAAAATTAGCGCACTATGGTATTGGGGGGGACCCACCCCAACTACCAAAAAATCGTCCCCAGCAACAGAAGCCAGTACGTGTACACAAATGGAGAGAACTTCCACACAAAAATTTGTCGGAGTCCCTCAAGGAAGTGTCCGGGGGGCCAAAACCTATTCCTCATTTACAAAACGACCTCCGAATGCACCCCCAAAAAATACTCAAACCCATATTATTTGCAGGTGACACAACATATGTTTTCTCTCACCCAAATCCAGTCATACAACACTGTTAATGCCGAATTACAGAAAATATCGACATGGATGAAGACAAATAAAACTCTCAATACTGACAAGACCTACTTCATTCAGTTTGGAAACAAAGCCACAAATGTTCCACCCCTCGCTCAATGGTTCACCCATCACAGGACTCACAGGGGGGAAAATTCCTGGGGAAACCACCTTGACAGTAGTCTTAAATTCCAAACACACATACAACAAATTTCCAAGAAAATCTCAAAGACAGTAGGTATTTTTCAAAGATACGCTATTATGTGCCACAACCAGCTCTCACACTATATCATTCTCTTATCTACCCTTATCTCACCTATGGAATCGGGGATGGGGGTAACAACATTAAATCCCTTTTGACCACTCATAACCCACCCCAAAAAGGGTGCAGTCGGGTAAAAATTCCTACTCTAGACAGCATACTCCACCTATATTAAAAAATTTAAAACTACTCACCGAAAAAAAAATTTCCCCACCTATTCATGTGCCTTCACATACATAAAACTCTAAACCCCAATACCCCAAACCCCCTGCTCAAAATTCTCCTCAACAATTTTAAAAGGGCCCATGCCCCGGGCACAAGACACAGATCACTATTTGACATACCCCCCGTCCATACTAACCAATGTAAAAAATTTATGCCCTAAAGGGCCCCAGAATCTGGGGGAACAATTTCCCCCTAAATATAAAGTCAACCTTTTTCCCCAAAAAGAAAAATTAAGACTCCCCTTTTAAAAAAAACCCCCCACCCCCTACTAAATACTCATACTGTAACAAACTTCAAACCCAATGTTATTTTACTTAAGATAATCCAGTTTTAAAATTTCATCCTCCTTAACACTTGTTGCAATTTCATATCATCATATTGTCATTTTAATTAGTATACAGTGGACCCCGAAAGAAAAACTTCACCCTGAGGTCTGATAAACCCCTTTTTCCAAACTTTTTTCCCCCTTTAAAGGGAAAAAAAGTCACGTAGGTTAGTCATTTCAGACCCCAAAAAAACACTTCAAAACCTTACAATATTATACTTACAAAATTTAAAACATTTCCGGGGGGTTTCGAAACTCGGGGTCCACTGTAGTATCATCATTTTATTAATTTGAAATAAAATATAACAAAGGGGGAAACTTAATAAATTTCCCCTAGTATTGTTATTTTACTAAAATAGCATCAACATATTGAAACCCCTTAAATAAAATATACAACTAGAATAAACTCAACCAATTTCTCTAGTATTTTTCTTTTTAATAGTATGTATAATCATATTGTAATTTGAAATAATATTTTTCAGAATAAACTCAATAAATTTTTCTAGTTTTAAAAATACTTAGTGAATAAGTCTTTAGAATAAGCTGTCCCTAATGCCATGGCATGCCAGTGGCTCTCCTTATTAAATTTTAAAAAATTTAACTACCAATAACTATGTATACTTTTTAACTTGCAACGAAATAAAAATATTATTATTTTTATTCTTATATTATTAAAAAATTTACACTTTAATTTATGAATAAGAAATATTTACACTTTAATTTATAAATAGAGTTATTATTGAAAGAATTGGGGTAAGATGGAAGCAGGATAGCAGATGAACAAGGGGCTTTGGAAAAGGGGAGGGGGTTTTGTAGACCAATTTTTTTTCAGTGAAAAAAACAGTGGACCCTTGGTTAAAGGCCCCGGGGTTAAAGGCCCTCGGTTAGAGGCCAGTTTTTTTTTGGTTAGAGGCCATAGGGGGTGCGTCCGTCCCTGGGGCCGTTTTGGGTTTATTTTTCCTTTTCCCTTGGTGCGTGAGGAAGCTTCTGTCATTCATCCAAACATTTTGCTTTTAATCCATTGTTTTTGGGGGTTTTTTTTAAAAATGCAACTGCAAAAATAAGTCACCATGGCCCCAAGGAAAGTTCTTAGTCTTCCCTTTTTGGTAAAGAAAGTGAAAACATGATAGAATTCAAGGCAGGCAGGCATAGGGAAAAAAGGAGGTAGCAGGAGGGGGGGAGGTAGCAGGCATGGGGGGGAGTGTAGCAGGCATGGGGGGAGTGTAGTTGGTGGAGTGACTCTTAAATTGCCCCTGTGGCATTAAAAGACCAGAGAGAGCTTTCACCTGGTCCTTATGGGGGATTCCCTTCCCCAAAAACTAATTCCTCCCCCCTATCTTCCAGAAGCCTGCAACTCTCTTCAATAAAGGTTTTAATACTGATTTAAATGTTTTTTTTTTTTTTTTTTTTTTTTGAATATTTTTGTCTGGAACGGATTAATTGTATTTACATTAATTCTTATGGAGAATATTTTTCGGTTAAAGGCCATTTGGGGTTAAAGGGCCCAAACTTCTGGAATGGATTAGGCCTTTTAACCCCGGGGGGCCCCCTGTATGGGGTGAACAGTTTTTTAAGGGTAAAGGGTTTTTTTCATGTGTGGTTTGGAAAAAAGGGGTATGATAGGGTGGATAGGGGGCAATGTGGCAGATGTTGCAGGTGAAAAAATGGGGGGTAGGTTCCCCGAAAGCAGTGAAGAGTTTTTTGAGGATAGTGAGGCTCGGGGGGTGGGAGAGGGAGATTATTTCCCAGTAAAAGTAGACCTTAGACAAGGATGTGTGATGTCGCCGTGGGGTTTTTTAATATACAGTGGTACCCCGGTTTACGATGGTCCCCAAACTCACCCCTTTTTTTTAAGTTTATTTTTTTTTTTAAAGCTTTTGTAAGGGAATTTTGGGGGTCTAAAAGGACTAGTCTATTTTAAAATTTTTTTTTAAAGGGGATAAATTGTTTTTGGAATGGCACTTGAACAGCATTCTGGAATGAAAAAAAAACGTAAACCGGGGTACCACTGTATTTATAGATGGGGGGGTTTAAGAGAAGTGAATGCGGGGCTTGGCAAGAGGTGTGGGGTTAAAAGACAAAAAAACAAATACAAAGTGGGAGTTGTCACAGTTGCTTTTTGCTGATGACAATGTGCTTTTGGGGGATTCTGAAGAGAAGTTGCAGAGGTTGGTGGATGAATTTGGTAGGGTATTTTAAAAAAAGAAATTTAAAGTGAATATAGGAAAGAGAAGGTGATGAGGATAAAAAAAGATTGGGGGAAAAAAGATTGGATATCAGATTGGAGGGAGGGGTATGGAGGAGGTGAATGTATTGGGGTTTTGGGGGTGGACATGTCAGGAGTTCCCCCCGGGGAAAAATGGGGGGAAACATAGAATTGATGAAAAAAAGGGGGGAGTGGTGCCTTCAGAGTCTGGGGAGACAAAGAACTTTGTCCATGGAAGTAAAGGGGGGAAAAGTATGAGAGATATTACCAACACTCTTATTTTGGGTGTGAAGCATGGGTGATAATTTTTAAAAGAGGAGAAGGCTGGAGGCAGTGGAGATGTCATGTCTGAGGTCAATGTGTGGTGTGAATATAATGCAGAGAATTTGGATTTTTTAAATTGGGGGGAGGTGGGGGATTCCCAAAAATATTATCCAGAGAGCTGAGGAGGGGTTGTTGGGGGGTTCGGACATGTAGAGAGAATGGAAAAAAACAGAATGACTTGTTTTTAAATCTGGGGGGGAGGGAAGGGGGGGTAGGGGTGCGCCTGGGTAATGTTGGAGGGATGGGGTAAAAAATTTTTTGGGGAGGGGTTTTGGGTTTCCAGCAAGCATGCGGGGAGCGTATTTGATGGGGGTGAATGGAGACAAATGGTTTTTTTAAACTTGACGGCTGTTGGGTGTGAGCAAAAAAAAAAAATTTTTAAGGGGGTTTAGGGAAACCGGGGGGGGGACTTGAGTCCTGGGGGTGGGCAGACATGTCTGGTTTGGGGAAGAGGGGGGGGTTTAAAGTTGCAGTTTTATAAAAAGTAGTGTAAACACCCCCCCGGCAAAAGGGTGATGGGTGAATGATGATGAAAGTTTTTCTTTTCGTGCCACTCTATCTTGGTGGGAATCGGTTGAGTGTTAATAAAAAAAAAATTAGACTATAAATAAAAAATATTTACACTTGGAGGAGATGGTGGCATAGGCGGCTCTGGACTCAGTGCCCTTATACTCCTCAAACAACAATGGAGGAGTTAAATTTTGTGTCATTTTTTCTATCTTTTAATCGCTTAACACTTGCTACACTGTTAGTGCTTTTTTTTATGGTGGCTGGCGCCTTAGTTTATCGCCCCCTTTTTGATATTTTCCCCTACTTTTTTTTTAATTCTATGGTGTTCCTCACTTTCTGTATCAAAGGACTGGCACTAGGAGTTTTTTTTGGGCCCATGGTGGCTTACCCAGTCATACACAATAATCAAGGGCCAAAAAGAATGGATTATTGAAATGTTTTGTATGAACTCGCAGGATAATGTTCACTCAACCAGAAACAATGCTACACTGCCTGAGAATGTGCAGGGAAAGGGGCCGGGTTTGCGGGCTTTGTAGGGGGAACTGGGCAGGGGGCAGGTTCCGTATCATGAAAAAAAACGGAGGAAATTTTTCCAAAAAAAAATCCCGGGGAAAACTGAAATCCCAAAAAAACGGAGATCCCGAAAACAGAGGGTCCACTGTATAACCAAACATGCCAAAAAAAACCGTGTTAAATGACGGTCTACTGTATATGAGACTCCTTTTTCGGACTTACCTCATCTCCTGACATTTTCCAAAGATATTTTTCCAAGTTGTTGGTTAAAGGGGTGTAGCATCCTATTTTGATGATATAATGGGGGCCACAGAAGCTGAGCATGATGTTAGACTCAGGCAGGTGTTGAGTATTTTACAAAAACATAATGTAGTACTAAATAAGACTAAGTCAGTGTTAAAAAAACCGGTCTATTGAATATGGGGGGATTAGTTTAAAGGGGAAAGGATTAAACCATTTTTCTAAGAAAATTGAGTCTATTGTAAAGTTACAATCACCTGAGTCCATAGGACAAGGTTTAGTCCTTTGTGGGGGGGGTGACATATTATTGTAGGTTCGTGGTCTAGCTTTGGGGTATGCTGTTAAGAAATTCAGATATTTTTTTGCTAGGGAGAAAGTTTGTGGTTTTTACAGTTAAACCATTGCCAGGTTTTTTTTGAAAAGGGGGAAAAAGATTCCAATAAATGCAAATGCAAGAATTCAGTGTTGGGCTCTGTTATTAGCTCAGTATGTTAAAGAATTGTTATTCAAAGCTGGCAAGGAAAATGTTTTCCCCGATTCCCCATTGAAGATCACAGTTTAGAGTCAGGTACCCCCATGGAATATGTAAGACTAGTAGATTCTCTAGATTTCCAAAATTTGTCATTTGAATACATAAAAAAAACATACTGGGAAAGATGCTGTGTTATCCCAAGTAATCAAAAACGTTAAATATGGATGGTGTAAGAACAGTGTCCTTTTTTCAGACTATACTTCAGTAAATCAGATCTGACTATTCATGAGGATGTATTATTGTACAGGAATAGAGTAAAAAAAAAAAAGTATTAGATGTTGGCCAAAAGGTATGAATGCCATGAAAGCAGAAGCTAGGAAGGGGGTCTGGTGGCCAAAGATAGACGGGTATTGCAGAAGTGACCAAGAATTGTTCTGTGTTTTTAAAATTTTTTTGGCCAGTGTCATCTTCTGTTACTATCGTGGCCTAGTATTTTGGGAAAACCCTGGTCTGAATTCACGTAAATTATGCAGGCCCAGTGGAGGGCAAATATTTTTGGTAATTGTGGTTCCTTTTTAAAAAATTTTAAGATGTACACGTCACTATTTCCATGACATCCAGTTACTACTGAATTGCTGAAATCCTTTTGTAATTTTTTGGGGTTCCAGGCGTAGTTGTGTCAGATAATACTGCATATTTTTTTTTCACAAGAACTGGAAAATTTTTTTTTTTGGGGAAAGTATTGAACATATTACTCCACCCCCATACCATCCATCATCAAATGGTCTGGCAGAGAGGGCACTATGGACAATGAAGGAAGGGTTAACAAATTTAAAAAAGTATCTCTCTACCAGACTATGAAAGGTTCATTCATCCACTAATAAGACACCAGCAAAATGATGTTTAATTGGAATTTTGGGTTCAGTAGCATCTGTCAAACGTCATGTTATAGAAGACAAGTTTGGCGAACATGCCCCCCGGGACATTCAGGGGATGACAAACAGTTTCAAGTTGATGCTGTGTTGTCAGGAATTTTGGGAAAAGGACCCTTGGGTAGAAGGGAAGATTGTGGGGTATTAGGGGTTAAAATTTTAAAGGTGCAAGTTAGAGGTTTTGGGAATTTAATATGGAAAAGGCAGACAGATCAACTAATGCCAAGGTTTAGGAGTGATGAAGAGCAAACACTGATTTCAACAGTACCAAAACTGGGAGTGGGTTGGTAATTCCTGGCCAGTATAGGAACAGGGCACCTTTATGGTCAGAGGAACTGCTCACAACATTGTCCTGAGGTTGCATCAGGACATGCAACCCTCCATATCTCAGGCATTCCAGAAGAGTAGTTAAACCTCCAGATAGGTTGGATTTATAAATAGTTTGGATGATGAAAAAATCTTTGTATTGTAACAATACCACCTGTGGTGATATATTGTAATTTAGAAAAGGAGGAATGTATAGTGTTCATAGCTGTGAGCAGTGGTTGCTGTTGTTGTTGTTGTTACCTGAGGAGCGGGTAAACACAGCTGAGTACTCTGCCTTTCATTATCTCCTACAAACCATAACAACAGCTTTATGCAAGTGTAATGTGACCTAAGTAGAAGTAGCAAGACATACCTGAAATCTTGCATGTGTATGAGACAGAGAAAAAGACACCAGCAATCCTACCATTATGTGAAACAATTACAGGTTTCCGTTTTACACTCGCTTGGCACAACGGTAGTACCTCCTGGGTGGTTGCTGTCTACCAACTTATTACCTAGGAATTAAATATTTATAAATTATTAATGAATGCAGTTATAAATAAGAGATCAAAATACTTTCTGAACTCATCTTAAAAATGTAGCAAAATAATGATAAAGATTATTTTTTTTACACTGTACATAATACAATGAGTAGTGCCAAAAATTTGACTGTGTCTTCCTAAATGAACCTTGTTCATAAGCCTCAGTTTTCATAATTCTGGCAGCACTTGTAATTTTAATGCATTTTCATAATTGTAGTAATTATTTTGCTTTATTTTATTGCACTAATATTTCTTATATAGTATACAGAACCAGATTAGTATTGTTTTCAGTAATTAATTCTGTATGTATTAAAATGTTTTCAATTAATATGGATATTTATATACGTTTTCTAGGTGTATTTAACAAAGACCTCATGAGGTGTTTGACTTCATTATCAAACTCATCTCTAAGCCAAACGTCGTGCATCAGGGATTAATCTGGAATCCATTTACCATTGCTTGAATCGTACCATCTTGTACCTGTTGTCTCGTCCTGCTGACACCATCGCTGCACAGATGTCTATACTTGAAGGCTTGCACAAACTTACCACCCACAGGTTCAGTATTACATACTTGTTGTTGTAGACTAAAAGTGTATTATGAGTGTTGTGGTATTAGAGGGAGTTAGTAAATACATACTATAGTTTCTGTTGCTGCTGCTGCCGTGGAAAACTCATATGTTAACCCTTTCAGGATCCAAGGTCATTTTTGGAAGGGGTGCGCCAGTGTCCAAGAATTTAAAAAAAAAAAATTCTTATTTTTCTTATGAAATGGTAGAGAATCTTTTCAGAAGGTAATAAAACAAAAAGTACGAAATTTAATTAAAAATTGACAAAATTATGCTCGCGAATTTTGATGTGTCAGCGATATTTACGTATCAGCGATTTTGCAGACTTTGACTCCCATTTTAGGCCAATTACATTATTCCAGTCGACCAAATTCTTAGCTATTTCACTAGTATTACTTCTATTCTATCGATTGAGCACAAGAAATCACCCAGTCAACTGTTTCAACTACAAAATAAAGTGATTGGAAATTGGTAATTTAGCCAATTTAACTCTAAGTTCAAAATATTTCAATTTCAAAATAGGGTGCAGAATAAACACTGCAGGCATTCCTGGCACTAAACTAACATTTCCTCTGTTCATTAGTTATGTTTTCAGTCTTTACAAATGAATTCCATTTTGATTTTTTATTCACATAATGAATTTTTCATTCAAACCAAAAAATGGAAGATTTAATGTTATGCAATATTGTAATAATTGTACAAATAATATCACCACATTTGTGAACGTATATTAGACCCACCAGCTGGCGTGTATTAGACGTGTGAGGTCATTTGTTTACCCTTGAACATCGGCAAATATTTAACATTTCCGCTACTTTGAGCTCAGTTTCAAGCCATTTCCATTACTAAAACCAATCAAAATCATCTCTATATCTGTAATATATCTTCCATTCTATCAAATGAGACCAAGAAATCGCAAATACAATTATAAAAAGTATACGAAAAAACACTGCAAAGTCGCTGTTTTAATCAAATATTACGGTTTCAGTTTTTTTCTCATGCACTTGTGCTGCAGGATTTGTTTTATGTGGTGCACACATACCACATAGATGTATTCTCTCATATCTAGGCCCAAATTTACTGCTCAAAGCTTATCTGAGTGAGCTGGAGCTCATGACGTAGAACTACGGTTTGAACCCAGAACTCAAAGCCATAGAACTACGGCATGGACCTGAAAGCGTTAAAGGTACTGTTACAATTGTATCAGTGCCATGTGATGACGGGAGTTATAATAAATTGCTTTAATTTTTCTCTCTAGAGAATATATCTCTTCATCATTGCCCACTTGATAGTGGAGGATCAGAAAAAGCAGAATATTAGTTAGTATGCCATATACAGAAGATATTTCCACAGTTTTGCACTGCATGGAGTGGATCTGGAATTGTTGTTATTCCTCTTATTTTTTCAGATGTTCTAACCTTAGGAGTCCCTGATACAGGATACAATGAATGCCATCATGGCAGCATTGAGCATCTTGCAGAATCCAAAGAAATATAAGATGGTTCAAGTATTTGTTTTCCAATCCAGGGACTTTATTTTTGGCAACTGCAAATTAATTAGGAAAATTTATAATGGCCTTAAATGAACTGATAAAATGGCTACTGGAGGATTCTCATTTTACAGTTTGTAGGATTTCACATTCATAAATTTAATTCTCTGGAATAAACAAACAGATGGGGTATGAAGTATAAAATTTTATTGGCCTTGTATATATACTGGAATATGTTACAATTATGTTTTGTTACAAGATGTACAATTATCAATGTTTGAATTATTGAATTTTGTGAAGAAATTCAGGGGATATTGGTTAACCGGACTTGAGTCCTGAAGGTGAGAAGTACGGTGCCTGCGCTACTATTGCAAGATATTGACAGAGTTATGGTGAAAGTGTTTTTCTTTTTTGGGTCACCTTACCTCAGTGGGAGATCACTGCTGTGTTAAAAAAAAAAAAGCTGTTACTTTGTAACCACACACACATCTCATAAAATGATCTAAGCAGTAAATTTAGACAATTATAGAGCACAGTGTGAAGAGAGGTGACTTGCACTACATTAAATTTCAGGAAAGAATGTCCAGTGATACCAGTTATGCTCTGTTTGGTCATAAGAGTTGCATCTCCACTTACACATCTGCTCATTGCCTACAATTAGGGTTAAAACTGATCAAGATCTAGTAGTGAAACTCTAATGCAAAGTTGCTGTCATTCCCAGTTGACTGTATTTGACTTTAAGGAATATTGCATCTTTTGTAGTGAAAGCTGCTTATCTTCAGATATAAAGTATCCAAAGAGGTGGCACAAGGTAAAACAGTGCAAGACTTCTTATAGACCTCATGAGAAATCCTGTAAAGACTGTCTTCTTGACACCTATGAAGAAAAGCACCACAGTGCAGGCAAAGGGTACTCAAATGTTGCCCATGTGTCTTATTAAAGTGCTGCTCATGTGTCTTATTCAGGTGTTGCCCATATGCCTTATTAAATTCATTAGCTTGTAGGTATTGTATACCATCAGTACCAGTACCAGTAATATGATATACTGATGTGTTTGTATAATCAGGTGTGTGAAGGTCACACCTCTTGTTTACTCAATTTTTCACCCATATTACAGTCATCCCTCGGTTTTCGTGTTTAATCCGTTCCTGAGGGATGCACTAAAACTGAAACACACGAAAACTGAAGCCATTTTCCCCATAAGAAATAATGGAAATTCAATTAATCCGTTTCAGACACCCAGGAGTATTAACAAAAATAATTTTATAGAGATTAAATATAGATTTACATACAGAAAAGAATAACAAATAAATATAAAGCACTAATAACATGTAAAAAATGAACATTTAACATCACACTTACTTTTATTGGCGACTCTTGTTGGTGTATGGAAGATGGAGAGGAGAGAGGGAGGAGAGTTTATTTTTGGAGGCTGGACAAAATGTTTCAATTTGACCCTAATATCAGCTCTACGGCTTATTTATCTATCACAATTCATCTAATATGACATAATAAACAATATAAATAACATAAAAACATGATATACACTCTAGAATGAATAAAATACATGTCTCATTACGAATGTGGTGGCGGGCATACTCGGTCCAGCTATGAAAACCTCTTCCTATTCTTTCCTCCTTCAGACGCATTAGTATAAGAGAAAACGGAATTTGTAATGCTAACTGCATTAGATCACTTATTTCCAGTTGCTTCAAGGTGAACAGGAATCATTCCTGTCCAGGCTGGCTGGTAACAACAACAGCAGCAGCAACAACAACAACAACTGATTTGTTGACAAAACTACCGAAACTTCTACACTCTCGTTCTCTCTCGTTTATTTATTTAATCTTGTTTACTCACCTCTCACTCTACATTAAGACTGCCTCTTACCACCACTGCCTCTCACCACCACTGCCTCTCACCACCACTGCCTCTCACCACCACTGCCTCTCACCACCACTGCCTCTCATCACCACTGCCTCTCACCACCACTGCCTCTCACCACCACTGCCTCTTACCACCACTGCCTCTCACCACCACTGCCTCTCATCACCACTGCCTCTCATCACCACTGTCTCACCACCACTGCCTCTCACCATCACTGCCTCTCATCACCACTGCCTCTCACCACCACTGCCTCTCACCACCACTGCCTCTTACCACCACTGCCTCTCACCACCACTGCCTCCCCCACCACTGCCTCTCACCACCACTGCCTCTCATCACCACTGTCTCACCACCACTGCCTCTCACCACCACTGCCTCTCACCACCACTGCCTCTCACCACCACTGCCTCTCACCACCACTGCCTCTCACCACCACTGCCTCACCACCACTGCCTCTCACCACCACTGCCTCTCACCATCACTGCCTCTCACCACCACTGCCTCTCATCACCACTGCCTCACATCACCACTGCCTCTCATCACCGCCTCTACCACCGCTTCTTTCCAGTCGCTTCAAGGTGTGAACAGGAATCGTTCCTCTCCAGGCTGGCTGGTAACAACAGCAGCAGCAGCAGCAACAGCAACAACAACAACAACTGGTTTGTTGACAAAACTACCGAAACTTCTACACTCTCATTCTCTCTCGTTTATTCATTTAATCTTGTTTACTCACCTCTCACTCTACATTAACCCTTTCAGGGTTATTGACGTACTAGTACGGGTTACGCATTGGGGTTATTGACGTACTAGTACGCATAAATTCTAGTGAATTCAAAACAAGGAGGAGAGAGCTGGTAAGCCTGCATGTGTTAGAATGGGTCTATGTGGTAAGTGTGCGCAGTAGGAAAAAAATCTATGCACCTGCATTGCATTGTGGGAGTGGTAATTCAGTGCGCCTTTGTCACCAAGCCATGCGGTAGGAATACCTCACTCCGGCAGTGTGAGTGGTAGGGAAGGCAGTGGGGAGTAGGGAAGACAGTGGAGTGGGTGGGTAAGGCAGTGGGGAAGACAGTGGGGGAGGGGGAAGGAAGTGGGGGGGTGGGGAAGGCAATGGGTGGAGTGGGGGGAAGACAGTGGGGTGGGTGGGGAAGGCAGTGGGGGAGTGGGGAAGACAGTGGGGTGGGTGGGAAAGACAGTTGGGTGGGTGGGGAAGACAGTGGGGGAAGGCTGGCTGGCTGGCAGGCAGGCAGGCAGGCCGGCTGGCTGACCAGCTGGCTGGCTAGCTAGCTGGCTCTGTAACACATGTACACAAATACAAAGTGTAAATAACCTAGGATAAATACATAGTGTAAATAAAATAGGATAAATACATAGTGTAATTTACCTAGGATAATCCAGACTGACAAATAATATATCAGGACTCAGATGTGGCAGTATTGGTTCAATAGTGACTGTCTCTGAGACAGAGAGAGAGACAGAAAGAGAGACAAACAGACAGGCAGATAAAACAGTGAAAACAAATAAAGGGAAGGCAATGTACACTCATTTGTCAAATGTCATCACTCTGATAAGAGGAGGCTAACCAGTCACCCTTGGCTGGCTGGCTGGCAGGGAGACAGGGAGGCAGGCAGGGAGGGAGGCAGGGAGGGAGGCAGGCAGGCAGGCAAGGCAGAGTACCCATATCAAATGTCAAAACTAATTAGTTTAGCTGATAAGAAGAAGATAAGAGGACCCTCACCCCTCATCAATGTCACTTGTAATTAGATTACTGATAAGTCTGACACACTTACCACCATGTTTCAACAATAATAATAATAATTATTATTATTATTAATTATTATTATTATTATTAATTATTATTATTATTATTATTATTATTATTATTATTATTATTATTATTATTATTATTATTATTATTAATTATTATTATTATTATTATTATTATTATTATTATTATTATTATTATTGTATTTTCCTGCCAGTCAGTCAGTCAGCCAGCCGGCTAGCTGGTCAGCCAGCAAGCCAGCCGGCTGGCCATCCATGCAACCAGCTGTTCAGCCAGCCAGCTGTTCAGTCAGCCAGCTGGTCAGCTAGCCAGCCAGCCAGCTGGTCAGCTAGCCAGCCAGCCAGCTGGTCAGGTAGCCAGCTGGCTGGCCATCCATCCAGCCAGCTGGTCAGCTAGCCAGCCAGCCAGCTAGCCAGCTAAGCCAGCCAGCCAGCCAGCCAGCCAGCCAGCTGGTCAGCTAGCAGCCAGCCAGCAGCCAGCAGCCAGCGCCAGCCAGCCAGCCAGCCAGCCAGCTGGTCAGCAGCCAGCCAACTGGTCAGCTAGCTAGCCAGCCAGCCAGCCAACTGGTCAGCTAGCCAGCCAGCCAGCAGACTGGACTAGCCAGCCAACTGGTCAGCTATCCAGCCAGCCAGCCAGCCAACTGGTCAGCAAGCCAGCCAGCCAGCCTGCTAGCTGGTCAGCCAGCCAGTCGGCTTGCTATCAATCCAGCCAATTGGTCAGGTAGCCAGCCAGCCAGTTGGTCAGCTAGCCAGCCAACTGGTCAGCTAGCCAGCCAACTTGGTCAGCAAGCCAGCCAGCTAGCCTGCTAGCTGGTCAGCCAGCAAGCCAGCTGGTCAGCCAGGCTGGCAGCCAGCCAGCCAGCTGTGTCAGCCAGCCAGCACAGCTGGTCTAGCCACAGCCAGCGGTAGCTAGCCAGCCAGCTGGTCAGCCAGTCAGCCAGCAGTTATTGTGTAGTATAAAAGGTGATATATACAAAATATGGTTTATATTGGTCTCACAGGACATAAAAGTTACTTGACAAAATAAAATGTTAAAAAATAAAAGAAAATATAAAAAAAAAAAAACTATTACCGGGTGACAGGCAGTCGGCGATGTTGCCGTAAGCGGTTCCATTTTGGTCAACTTCAATCCTCTATATCTCCATAAGTATTGATCGCAAAAATGTATTTTTTAGCCTATTAGATTTAGAAAAAAAAACTATCATTTCATAAGAAAAAAGAATTTTTTTTTTTTTTTGAAATTCATGGACCCTGAGAACGAGTTTCGGAGAATCCCCTTGGACCCTGAAAGGGTTAAGGGAGGGGCGAGCTGTTTTCAAGAGATTTGGAAAGGAAGATTGAAAAATTTTGGAAAAAAATGTTTTGTTACCAAAAAATAGTGCATCATTCTGGCAACATTTTTGTGTAATCAGCTTGTTTATATCATATTTCCTAGTACAGTGGACCCCCGAGTTTTGTAAAAACTTCACTCCTGAAGTCTGTTCAAGTGCAATTACCGAACGAATTTACTCCCTTAAGGAAAAATGTCACGTAGGTTAGTCTATTTCAGACCCCCAAAAATACACTTCCACAAGCACTGACAATATTATACTTACATAATTGTACGATTTCCGGGGTTTACGAAACTCGGGGGTCCACTGTATGTTTTTTCCTTAAATGTATTTTTTTTGCTCTTGCTGTCATAAATAATACATGTTGCCAATTAGTTTTTTTTTTTAGTTTTATCTCTGCAAAAATTATTTTTTTTATGATTATTTCATTAAAAAAACTCTACATAGCAACATCTCTGATGCCTCCATTCAAGTGCAGGGACTCATGCAACCTCAGTGGCCTCTGGGGTCTCAACAAGTGTTGATGCATGCAACTCGCTGAGATTTAGCGTGCCATATCCATAGAGTTTCACAGAAAAAAATATATTACAGTCATCCCTCGGTTTTCGATTTTAATCTGTTCCAGATGGATCGGCTAACACCAAAATCGGCGAAAACCAAAACTATTTTCCCCATAAGAAATAATGGAAATTCAATTAATCCGTTCCAGAAACTCAGAAGTTTGGAAAAAAAAAATTTAAAGCCTTAAAGATAGATTTACATGCACAAATGAATGAACTGAATGTGGCACTTACCTTTATTGAAGACTGATGTTGCTGGATGGGAGAGAGGGAAGAGGGAAGAGGGACGAGACCCTAATTTTTGGAAGGGGAATCCCCCTCCATAAGGACGCTAGGTATCAAGTCCTTATCCGGGGTCACTTCCCTGCATGCTTACTACACTCCCTCCCTGCCTGCTACACTCCCTCCCTGCCTGCTACACTCCCTCCCTGCCTGCTACACTCCCTGCATACATGCTACACTCCCTACATACATGCTACACTCCCTGCATACCTGCTACACTCCCTGCATACCTGTTACACTCCCTGCATACATGCTACACTCCCTGCATACCTGTTACACTCCCTGCATACATGTTACACTCCCTGCATACCTGCTACATTCCCTGCGTACCTGCTACACTCCCTGCATACATGCTACACTCCCTGCATACATGCTACACTCCCTGCATACCTGTTACACTCCCTGCATACATGCTACACTCCCTGCATACCTGCTACACTCCCTGCATGCATGCTACACTCCCTGCATACCTGCTACACTCCCTGCATACCTGTTACACTCCCTGCATACATGCTACACTCCCTGCATACATGTTACACTCCCTGCATACCTGCTACACTCCCTGCGTACCTGCTACACTCCCTGCATACATGCTACACTCCGTGCATACCTGTTACACTCCCTGCATACCTGCTACACTCCCTGCATGCATGCTACACTCCCTGCATACCTGTTACACTCCCTGCATACATGCTACACTCCCTGCATACCTGCTACACTCCCTGCATGCATGCTACACTCCCTGCATACCTGCTACACTCCCTGCATACCTGTTACACTCCCTGCATACATGCTACAATCCCTGCATACCTGTTACACTCCCTGCATACATGCGACACTCCTTGCATACATGCTACACTCCCTGCATACCTGCTACACTCCCTGCATGCATGCTACACTCCCTGCATGCATGCTACACTCCCTGCATGCCTGCTACACTCCCTGCATGCCTGCTACACTCCCTGCATGCCTGCTACACTCCCTGCATGCCTGCTACACTCTTAAACTCCATCGTGTTTCTCACTTTCACTATCATATTTTTCTATTATTTCTTTCTTCATTTCTACAGTGTTCCTCACTTTCTTTACCAAAGAAGTGGCACTAGGAGCTTTCTTTGGGCCCATGGTAGCTTATTTAGTAGTCATACACAATAATCAAGGCCCAAAAACAATGAATTGTTAATAAATGTTTTGTATAAACTCCTGGGATGATGTTCACTCAAGCGTAAACAATGCTAGACTGCGTGACAATGTGCGTGGGAGGTGCGTGGGTGGCGGGCCTACGGCCTTTGTATGTGCGCGGCACTGGTGGACAGGTTCCATACGGTCGGCGAAAACTAAAACAATCGGCGAAAACTAAGACAAATTTTCCTTGAAAAAAGTCAGCGAAAACCAAAATCGGCGAAAACTGGGACAAGCGAAAATAACTCAGAAATAAGTTATTGACATTGTTTGTAATGTTTTGCGAAAAGTATTAATAGGATTGTCATGATTTTTTCACACGTTATTGAGAAATGATGGCTCTACAATCACCCATGAAGGATTTCCGATATCTTTTACAGCTTTGTTTTTATTGATTTTTTTCCACAAAATAATGGCAAAAACAAAATCACTAACTTCAACATTTTTTATAATGGAATCTACTGACATTTTTGCTAAAAAGGATTGGGTCAACAATTATATAGCCTTTATCTTTCATCTGATGTTAACTAGAGCATTGTACATCTTCCCAATTTTGTAGAAATTTACAGGTTTTGTGACCCCTAAAATTTGGCACATTTTATTTTTTTCTATCTAACCTAAAGGCAAAAAATCATAACAAAGACAGTGTATAGGTTTTTAAAAGCTGTATAAATCACTGTGAAAAAAACTCATTGAAATTAGACCAAAATAAAGAAAAAAACCTGAATTCATTCGCCCCTCCCTTAAGACTGCCTCTTACCACCACTGCCTTTCATCACCACTGCCTCTCACCACCATTGCCTCTCATCACCACTGCCTCTCACCACCATTGCCTCTCATCACCACTGCCTCTCACCACTGCTTCTCATCACCACCTCTGCCTCTCATCACCACTGCCTCTCACCACCACTGCCTCCCATCACCACTGCCTCTCATCACCACTGCCTCTCACCACCATTGCCTCTCACCACCACTGCCTCTCATCACCACTGCCTCTCACCACTTTGCTACGATTTAATTTAATCCCCATTTATATATTCTCTTGAAATAGTTCCCAGCAAATCAATACCTAGTACTGCCTTTCATCCAATAATTCCTTTTACTTAAGGTGCTAATTCTGGTGCTAAAGTGTTTTACTCTTTTTATTTACTATTATATTCCCTAAAGTGTTAACTTGTAATTAAGGTGCTATTTTTGGTGCTAAAGTGTTTTACTCTTTTTATTTACTATTATATTCCCTAAAGTGTTAACCCTCATTGTTTACTATTATATTCCCTAGATTTTATCTAAAAAATCTAACTGCCACAGTTCTCTTATTAATTTTTATTATAATAATTAAGGTGCTAACTCAGGTACTAATTTACTTTACTTTCATTGTTTGCTATCATTTTCCCTAGCTCCTTTATTCCCAGCTTTAGTAAACTACCATAGTTCAATTAATTGCATTTGTATAAATTGACTAAGGTACAAATTCACGTGCCAAGAACTCTGTCAAATACCCTGTATCTCTACAAACTCTTATTAAAAATTTGTAATAATCAAATAGTTCCTAAGCATTTATTCTAGTATCATATTATTAAGTTTAGTATTATCTATTCTTCTCAGGTCTAGTTATAGAATCACATCAAATCTTATGATTACAGGAATTGATCCTGATATCAACCTATTATTAAATGACTTACATGATTCCAACAGCAACTGTAACTATTACACAGCAGATCAAGCAAAGACATTACTCAGAGCCAACAATAACATAACTATCTTCAATTACAATGTTAGATCTTTGAGCAAACATTATGATGACCTCACAGCACTACTCCAATCCTCCAGACCAATATGTCAATCATCACACTCACTGAGACCTGGCTGAAGCCTGATACTACAGATGTCTATGGCATCCCAGGTTACACAGCCATTCACAATTGCAGGACAGATCAGCGGGTGGAATAGCTATATATTACTCAGATCAACTTGAATGTATCAATAACTCTTGCATAAGGGATGAGCATGGAGAATATATTATAGCTAAATTTAAATCAAAAGACCTGCAAAAACCCCTCACAGTGATAAACATCTACAGATTACCACAGTCAAACATTCACCAATTTAGTAAAAAACTAGGTAACCTAATAACTGATGCACACATGAACAAAGACCATTTGCTGCTCACAGGAGACTTCAATATAAATCTCCTACATGACCAGGACCCACAAGTAACAGAATTCACAAACACTATGAGCAACTGCTTGTTACTACCAACAATATCAAACCTACAAGAATCTCCGAGACTAGTACCTCACTACTAGACCACATCTGGACTAATACTATAGCCCTCTAAAATCAGGCATCATCACAGACAACACCACAGACCACTATCCGACCTTTCTCATAACTAATCTTGGTAAATTGCCCCTAGATATTACAAAAGTTACCTTCAGACTACATAATGAGTCAGCTGTAAATAACTTTATAACAGCTATGATTAACATTGACTGGCATAATGAGTTAGAAACATATACAGATACTAATGAATGCATCAAGAATTTCCTTAACAAAACCCACCACCTCTATAACAAACATTGCCCTAAAAACTAAACAGATCACAGCTAAGAGACTTAACAATCTGGCTAACACCCAGCATCCTTAAATCCATTAACAAAAGGCACCAATATAAAAAACAATACAGAAGGGTCTAATAACCAGAGAACAATCCAAACGCTACTCATCAACCCTTACCAGCCTGATAAGGAGATCAAAAAAATTGTATTATGAGAACAGACTCCAGAACATAAAAGGTGATATGAAAAGACCTGGAAGACCCTATCTGCAATTCTAGGAAATAATAAGATAGCAAAAACAACACCATCAAATTATCAAGAGCAGATGAACCCTACTCTCACCTACTGAGACAGCAAACAGACTTAATGTTTTCTTCTCCACCATAGGAAAGAATCTAGCGAGTAAAATCCCAAGCTCAAACACCCGTCCAACAGACTACCTCACAAACACCTACCCTAATACGCTATTCCTAGCTCCTACCAACCCAATTGAAGTCTCGCTCATAATCAACACCCTTAAAAACAAGGCAGGAGACATAAACAGCCTACCAACTTTTATGTACAAAAAAGCTTCACAGGTACTGTCACCAATCATAGCAACACTATTCAATAAATCCATTGAAGCCTCTACCTTTCCATCAATTCTCAAAATAGCTAGGGTCACCCCGATCCACAAAGGAAGTGATCAAACAGACCTGAATAATTATAGACCAATTTCTAATTTACCATTGCTTTCTAAAATCTTCGAAAAATTAATTCATAGACAAATCTATTCCTACCTCGTCTCACACAATGTACTCAACCCCTGTCAATTTGGATTCAGGACAAACAAGAGCACAAACGATGCTATTACACACATGTTGAGTTAATATATACAGCACTTGAGAAAAAAGAAGTCCCACTGGGAATCTTCATTGATCTCCGCAAAGCTTTTGATACAGTCGACCATGATTTACTGCTCACAAAATTAGCACACTATGGTATAAGGGGGCACCCACTCAACTACCTAAAATCATACCTCACCAACAGAAGCCAATACGTGTACACAAATGGAGAGAACTCTTCCACACAACAATTACAATCGGAGTCCCTCAAGGAAGTGTCCTGGGGCCACTCCTATTCCTCATTTACATAAATGACCTACCGAATGCATCACAACTACTCAAACCCATTTTATTTGCAGATGACACAACATATGTCTTCTCTCACCCAAATCCAGTTATACTGGCCAACACTGTTAATGCCGAATTACAGAAAATATCAACATGGATGACGACCAACAAGCTTACTCTCAATACTGACAAGACCTACTTCATACAGTTTGGAAGCAAAGTCACAAATGTTCCACTTAACATAACACTTAATGGTACACCCATCACAAGACTCACAGAGGGAAAATTCCTAGGAATCCACCTTGACAGTAGCCTTAAATTCCAAACACATATACAACAAATTTCCAAGAAAATCTCGAAGACAGTAGGCATATTATCAAAGATACCTATTATGTACCTCAATCAGCTCTCCTTGCACTCTATCATTCACTTATCTACCCGTATCTCACCTATGGAATCTGTGCATGGGGATCAACAACGTTAAATCACCTTAGACCACTCATAACACAACAAAAGGCCGCAGTCAGAATGATAACAAATTCCCCTCTAGACAGCATACTCCACCAATATTCAAAAGTCTCAAACTACTCACCGTAAAGAACATTCATACTTACTCTTGTGCCTACTACATATATAAAACTTTACACTCTAATATAAACCCTCTGCTCAAAACTCTCCTCACCAACTTTAATAGGACCCATGACCACAACACACGACACAGATCACTTTTTGATATACCCCGTGTTCATATCAACCTATGTAAAAATTCTATGCACATAAAGGGCCCCAGAATCTGGAATTCATTACCAGTAAATATTAAGATAATCTTGTCTGAAAATCAATTTAAGACTCAACTCAAAACCACCTACTCACCCAAACCTAAATGATCATGCTATAAACTACTTTGAAAAATGCTCATTGTTACTTTCCTATACGATAATCTCAATTTTAATAATATGTTACTATTATGTTACCCCTACTCATATTATAAGTTAATGTCAAAAATGCTCAATGTTATTTTCCTTAAGATAATCTCAATTCCATATTATCATTCAAGAATCTTAACACCTGTAACAATCTAAGATCTAATATCATTATATAATAATTTAAACAGTAAAATTTCATCATATTGTAATTTTGAAAATAATTTTTAACTAGAATAAACTCAATAAATTTCTCTAATATTAAGTACCTAGTTTTTAAGGACTAGAATAAGCTGCCCCTAATGCCAGTGCATGTCAGTGGCTCTCCTTCCACTCAATTTACATTGTAACTTCCAATACCCATGTAACCTGCAATGAAATAAAATTTGTTTGTTTGTTGTTTGTTTGTATTTCTATGGTGTTCCTCACTTTCTTTACCAAAGGACTGACACTAGGAGCTATCTTTGGGCCCATGGTGGCTTATTTAGCAGTCACACACAATAATCAAGGGCCAAAAACAATGGATTGTTAAGAAATGTTTTGTATGAACTCGCAGGATAATGTTCACTCAACCAGAAACAATGCTACACTGCCTGAGAATGTGTGGGGGAGGCGGGCTTGCGGGCTTTGTATGTGCGCTGGGCACTGGACAGGGTTCCGGACCAAGCATGAAAATGGAGGGAATCACATGAAAACAGAGGTCAATTTTCCCTGAAAAAACTGCACGAAAACTGAAATACACGAAAACAGAGATACACGAAAACGGAGGGATGACTGTATTTTTTATTGATATCCAGCACGTTCAACAATTGTAGAAATACAGCAAAAGTAGGTACCTCACTGTAGAAGACTTGTGAATGTGCAAATAAGGCATACTGTAATGATATTGAGGTGGTTCAGACATTTAGAAAGGATGGAACAAAATAAGATGACTTGGAGGGCATATAAATTTGTAGTGGAGGGAAGACAGGATAGAAGTTGTCCTAGGAAAGGTTAGAGGGAGGGGGTAAAGGAAGTTTTGTGTGCAACTTGCTTAGACATCCAGCAAGCGTGTGAGCGTGTTAGATAGGAGTGAGTGAAGGCAAGTGGTTTTTATGACAACATACTGTTGGAGTGTGAGCAATGCAACATTTATGAGAAGGGATTCAGGAAAACTGGTTTGCTGGACGTGATTCGTGGAGGTGGGAAGTACAGTGCCTGCACTCTGAATGAAGGATGGAGATATTGCAGGTTTTGAACTGTAGTATTGGCACACCTCTGGGAAGATAGTGATGGAGTGAGTGATGATGAAGTGTTTCTTCTTCTTTTTTGGGTCACCCTTACCATGGTGGGAGACGGCCGGTGTGTTAAAAAAAAAATGATAGTTTGCTGAGCTTTTGTGGATTCTTGATGTTTATTCATACTGATTATTCTCTTCAAACTATTTTTTATGGAAGTGTTTTGCATAAATAGTCAATTATAAGTTGTATGAATTGTGAAAAACACAAGTTAGGAAAAAGCTGTCTTTTGAACATGACTTGATTTTCTAAATTTAGCAAGAATGGAGGCTGGCAGTCAGTGAGCACAGTGAAAAAGTGTGCTATCTAAATTTTGAGTTACTTAATTTTTTGTAGTTTATTTAGTGTACTGTTAAGATCTATCCAATTTTAGGTGGGTCATTTAGAATTGTGTTGTAATCAAATTGTGCATCATAAAGTTGTGCTGTAAGAGGGTTACAGTATTTAACCCTTTGACTGTTTTGGTTGTATATATACGTCTTACGAGCCACTGTTTCAGATGTATATACTATACTCAAAAATTCTAGCGGCTTCAAATCAAGCGGGAGAAAGCTAGTAGGCCCACATATGAGAGAATGGGTCTGTGTGGTCAGTGTGCGCTGTATAAAATCCTGCAGCACCCAGTGCATAATGAGAAAAAAAATCCGGATGTGTTTTTGGATTAATTAAAATGCTGAATTTGAGGTGTATTTTCGTATAGTATTTATGGTTGTATTCTCTTTTTTGGTCTCATTTGATAGGATGGAAAACATAATACAGAAATGGAGATGATGTTGATTAGTTTCATGGGGTGGAAACGAACCCTTTAAATTGGGGCCCAAAATTTGGGAAAATGTTCGATTTTTTTTCCAATGTTCAAGGGGTAAAAAAACCCCCCAAAGTCCAATACACATCAACTGGTGAATTTTAATATTCTTTCACAAGTGCACTTATTTTTATTTATTATTTTTACAATAATGCAATAGTCTGCATAACGGAAATCTTCTATTTTTTTTGTGAATAAAAAATCAAAAAGAAAAACAAGAGTAATATAAGAGGGGCCTAAAGACGTGACTAATGAACAGATAACATCTTATTTTAGTGCCAGGAATGTCTGCATTGTTTATTCTGGACCCTATTTTAAATTTACAACTTTTTTATTTTTTCATGAAATTAGTCAAATTCCCAAATTTTTTACCACTTTATTGGGGAGTTGAAATCGGTAAATTGGTGGTTTCTTGTACTTAATTGATAGAACAAATGGAGTTCTAAACAAATAAATAAGTTTTGGGCGACTGGAAGAATGGAAAATTTGGGCCCAAAATTGGGGTCAAAGTCCGGGGAAATTTCCGATGCGCAAAATCGCCAAGATCACTAAATTCGAAGACGAATTTCCCCCAAAATTTTTCCCTCAAATTTCATACTTTTTGGGGTCGTTACCATCGGGGGAAAATTCTCTATCATATCACAGGAAATTTTTTTTTTTTTTTCAAAGGTTAGTCCATTGTGACCCCCAAAATACACTTCCACAAGCACTTACAATATTATACTGTACATACATAATTGTAATGATTCGGGGTGCTCAAGTTAGGGCGGGGGACCACTGTGCACAGTGGTACCTCGAGTTACGAGCTAATCTGCTTTCAGAAGGATGTTTGAGTGCTGATACCAAACAAATTTTTTCCCATAAGGATAATGTAAATTAGATTTAATCTGTTTCAGACCCCAAAATTACACTTACAAAAGCACTTACAGAAATACACTTACATAATTGTTCGAGTTTGGAGCTGCTCGTAAGTCGAGGTACCACTGTACTTAAATGAGTAATTTTTTTTTTTTTTCAATAAGTCTGCCGCCTCCCACCGAGGCAGGGTGACCCAAAAAGAAAGAAAATCCCAAAAAGAAAATACTTTCATATCATTCAACACTTTCACCTCACTCATACATAATCACTGCTCCGCAGAGGCGCTTAGGATACAACAGCTGAGAATAAGTCCCTCCCAGCTGAGTAATACAATACATAAATAAACATTTTAAAATCACATTTACGTACCTTTATTGAAGAGTCTTGCTGGCATCTGGAAGATAGAGAGGACTTATTGTTTGAAGGGGAATCCCCTTCCATAAAGACTTTAGGTAACAAGTCCTTATCTGGGGTTACTTCCCTTCTTTGTCTTTTAATGCCACTAAGACCAGCTTGAGAATCACTGGACCCTGTCTCACAAAATAATCCGTCCACAGTCCTGTCTCTGGCACCTCTCTAAGATTTCCCTAAAATGGGACATGGTTCTGTCACTGAACTGTTACAGAGATGGCTTCTGTTTCAGCTTGCTCAGGGTGATATTTTTTCAGCAAATGCCTACACCCTATTCCACATTGCACAAATCTTAATCTCTGAAGAAGGCACCCTCATCCACTCTCTCTTCCTTCCCTCTGAAGCAAGTTCCCAGTTCCATGATATTTTGTACTATCTCCTTCACTTCTATGGTGTTTCTCTACTTTCTTTTTTACTAAAGGGCCACTAGGAAGTTTCCTTTGGGCCCATGGTGGCTTATTTTACAGTCACAATCAATAAATTAGCACTAAACACAATGAATTTATTGTGAAATGTCGGATGAGCACGCAGGGTAATGTTCACTCACGGATAAACAAAGCTAGACTGGCTCATGACGCTGCGCGGGCAGGCGGACAGGTCTTGGGCAACGGGCCAAACTGGGACAAAATCAGCCGAAAAGCGGTCAAAACTCGAAGTGGCCGATACTCAGTGTGGCCAAAACCTGGTTCCACTGTACCCCTTCCTAAGAACATTACAATACAAGTAATTATATCAAGGTGTTAAGGACCAAAGACATTTTGAACATTCTTGGGTGTGATTTTATTCATGATGGTGCCCCTACCCATAAGTCAAAAGGGAGTGAAAAAGTCTTTGAGGACAATAATATCAGTGTTTTGGAGTGGGCTAGGCAATTCCCCTGGACCCAAACTTGGTCGAGAATGCCTGGCATGTGGTGAAAATGAGATTGCAAAAGCTCAATCCACCAGCATCACTGACCTGAAGGAGGCACTGAAGAAGTTTCTGAACAACATGGACGCCTCCTCTTCTCCACCCTCGCCAGGCGACTTCAGATGGCGATAAAGAACAATGGCATGACCAAGTACTAGCGCTGGATGCTAAAAAGTGAAAAATAAAATACTACTTGTACATACATTAAGATGCAATTTTTCGATTTGTCAAAAAATTGTTAATGTATAGATTTTTTTTTATGGCCACTGTATACCAAGCAAAAGGAGATGCTTTGGTATCAAGCTGTTAGTGTTGTAATTGTGAAACTGATCTTGTATTTGATCTCAATGTACAGGAACCAAAACATTGAAGGATACCAAGAAGTTACTGGGAATCTCTTGAGTGATATGAGATTATATACGAGAGGGGGTTGGGGAATGGGAGTGATAGAAAGGAGGAGGGGTAGCAATAGTAAAAGAAGTACAGTAGTGGTAAAGGTAGCAGTAAGAAAGTAGTAGTATTAATAGAAAAAAAGCAGCGTGTGTAGTATTAGTGAAGAAATAATAGTAGTAGTAGTATTAGTGGGAAGTAAACCATAAGAACAAGAGAACAAAGGAGCACTGCAGCAACAATTGCTATCTGTATTCTTTTTTTACTTTTTAAAACCTATAACTGTGGGACTCACCTTGTGCACTTCCATCCAGGTGGATTTCATCATTGTCATTTCTTTCTTGATTCTAGGCAGATGGCTTTTGATCCCAGACTAATATAAGCCTATCACTAATAAATTGCATTAACATGCTGATGAGATAGCATCGGGCTTTCTCATGGTCTTTACTGGTCTAGTCTGGTTTCTGCCAAGTTTCACTGCACTTTGGATCCTTTAGTCTAACTGGAGCATGGGGTTTGGAAGTTTTCCATTGTTACAAATTTGTCATGGAAATCATTGCCAAGGAATTCTCTGAGAGCTCCACTCATTTTCTGTGTGGCACATTCTATATCTTCTCCAGGAGAGCAAGTTTGCATATTTTCCATCTTTCCATATTGTGTCTAAAAGCCTCGTATGAGTATGTGCCTTCACTAGTCTAAAGATAGCAGTCTACTCAACTATCCAAATGGATTTTATGACATAGCTTCTATCTTTTGGGTCTCTCAGACCTTGTGTGCTGTCTTTCACCCATGGTATTGGCAGTTTTGTGTTAACTTCTAGGATAATAAGATTTCTAGAAATTGACCCTTGATAAATACCTCGCCTGAGTCCTGCATTTGTGCAACTTTTTTTTTTTTTTTTTTTTAATCTTAGCCTTTTTATTACCATCAACTGGGGAAAATTAATATTCTTCCACAAGTGCGCTGGATATTATTTATACCTTTTTTAAAATGATGCAGTTGTATACATAACAGTAAATCTTCTATTTTTTGTGAGAATAAAATTAAAAATGGAAAGCAAGAGTAATATAAGAGGGGCCTGGAGATGTGACTAATAAACAGAGAAAAGGTTATTTTAGTGCCAGGAATATCTACATTGTTTATTCTGGACACCATTTTGAAATTTGTGTGAAATTACAAATTGCCAATTTCTGACCACTTTATTGGGTAGTTGAAATTGGTAAATGGGCAGTTTCTTGTGCTCAATCGATAGAACAAAATGGAGTTCTACGAAATAACTATGAGTTTGGTAGACTGGAACAATGGAATTGGTCGAAAATAGGGCTCAAAGTGGGCAAAATTGCCGATGCGATATATCGCTGAGACCGCTAACTTCATGAGAGCGTAATTCCGTTTTCCATCAAATTTTGTACTTTGGTGTCATTACCATCTGAAAAGATTCTCTATCATTTCATAAGAAAATTTATTTTTTTTTAATTCTTCGACACTAAGAGCAAGTTTGTGAGCAGGGGTCTCGACAGTGAAAGGGTTAAAAACAATGACTCTGCTATCTTTTCTGTGTGTAGGTTCTATCAACATCCATTACTGAATACAGTGGACCCTTGCTTATCGGCCATAATCCGCCCAGAAGCTCAGCCTAAACGCGAAATATTTCCCATAAGAATTAATGTAAATACAATTAATCCGTTCCAGACAAAAATATCAACAAAAATTTTTTTTTTTAAGATTATAGTTTTTACAAAACAATGAGAACTAAACAAAATTACTAAAGAAAGGGATAAATGAACATTTAAATCACTATTACATACCTTATTGAAGGTGGAGGAGAGTATTGTTTGGAGACAGGACAAATACTCCTTCAATATGAAGCTAATATCAACTCTATACGGCTTATTTATCATCATAATTCATCTAATATGACATAATAAACACATATTAATAATTACAGAAACATGACATACTCTAGAATGAATAAAATATGTCATTACGAATGTCAATGAAAGTGGTGTTTGTTGATGGGTGTATAAGGGCCACTGAAAGATAAGCCTACATAGTGGTGGTGAAGGCAAGCAGCAGCAGTGTGTTGTCAGTCGCCCTATATACCTGCAAACAACAAAGGAGGAGTTAAATTTCGTGTCGTCATTTTTCTATCGCTAATCGCTTAACTTACTTGCTACGCTGTTAATGCTACACTTATCGCTGGCTGGCGCTATAGCCTCTATCAACTCCTGCTGCTTTAGTATCGCATATATTGTAGAATCATTTGAAGAAGGCACATTCTCCCCCTATCTGAACTTTCTTTGGCCCCGTGGTGGCTTATTTCACAGTCACAATCAATAAACAAGCACTAAAAGGAACGGATGAATGGATGAACACTCCGATTATTCCTTACTCGAAAAGAGAGACGAGACTGAGTGTGATATGCATGAGAAATGGCGTCGCCGGCAGGTTGACGTGTCCCATTCGGCCGATAAGTGAAAAAAAACGCTGATAACTGGAAGCCGAAAAACCGACCTATAAGCGAGTTGGCCGATAACAGGAGCGGCCGATGTTTGAGGGGTCCACTGTACTTAATCCATTTGCTTTGAGAGCAACAGGTGTGGGTTATTCTGTTCATTTTCCTGCCCTCAGCTGTGGATTGTTCCAGGGCAGCTGGTTCCAAGTCCATTCAACTTTATCTTTTCTTTCACCCTCCTTAAATTAAACTATTGGTAGCATAGATCTACCTCAGTGGGACTGGTGCTGGTACCATAGATCTACACATAAATTATATCACCCTCAAATATGGTGTAAAATGTCAAATTTTGGCTTAGACATGAGAAAATGGGTCTGTTCATTCTCTGTCTCAGGTTAGTGGAACCTTAGTTACTCTTGCAACAAAGATCCCAGGACTGAAACGTATACAATAAAGATGTCCTTGTGTATGCACATGTGTCCTTTTATCCATATGTCACAACCATTATACCTTCTACATTCATTCACAGCTGTGTTTTTGGGGCTTTTTTTACATTAGGCTCCTCCCAACACGGTGCAATCAATTTCCATAGCCGAGGAACCTGCATCCTCCAGGTGCTGTGTTGCATTAAATCATTTGTAGCAGTGATTCAGGACAGATTCCCAGGAAGCCCTACTAATGCTAGGCTAATTTTAATCCCTTCACACCATTATCGAGGTTTAGCCACCGGCCTTTTCAAATCCACACCCGGGTATTCTTTGTTTTGTACTTTTTTGGCTTATTTTGACATTCTGGATAATGAGAATGAGAACTCTGAGAAAACAGGTCTTGTTGCTTTCTTCTGAGGGGTATTATAACCAGTGAGGTAAAGTTCTGGAGCAAACTTGCTGTATCATGCTCTGTTGTGTAAATCTCTTGTTTTCTCTTACTGAAAATATTCACCTTGTTCCACTTTGGAATGTGTACATCCAACTCACTACCATCACCTGTGAGAAACTGTCTCTTTTGTGCTCTTGTGAAAGTGGCACGTTTTGGTGTGGCACATATCTTTAACTATCTGACGACTTCCTCCCCAGAGACAATGCTCCTTGGAAGGTTTTTTATTCTCTGTAAACCTTCAACACTTTCCCTCGTTTTTTTTTTTTTTTTTTTTTATAATTTTTATGTTGTCTTCCACTATTTTCCTGCACTATGGTGTTGGCCTGATCTCTTGTCTTTAGATCAGCCTCTGCCTGTTCTACAGCTGTCTGGGAGGAGTTGAGCATATTACACACTCCTGGATTGAAATGATGGTGAAATGCTCAAAAAAAAAGTGTACATGATATTTTTGGTGTGTAATCTTGTATAAAATTTGTCTTTTTGTTTATTTAATAGAAATTGTAGTCAAGTAGTATGGTAATGTTACAAGTAAAGATTACGGAAATTAGTATCATCCTTTCTGATGCATCAGGCTAATAACATAATTAAACTTGGACTTCCTCATAGAGGATCCTCTTAACTTCCTCCGATCATTGTCACAGTTTGAACAATGCGGCAGATGATTAGTGAGCACTTTTGCTGTTGCTTTTGTTCTTAAATGTATAGACTGGATGGAGCAGTATTTTAGTCATTGTTTGAAGAATAGACGTTATTTTAGTGCTGTTTCCACAAAAAAAATGACCTGTAACTTTAGAAAATATTGAAAATTTGAATTGAACAAAGTGTAACTTGTTCATTCTACACTGAATTCTTTAACCTGACTTTTCAGGTCAAATCCATCTTGGATGTAATTATTCAACAAATTGGTCAAACTAATCCCCAGTTACTGCAGGTCATCCAGCAAAATCAAGAGGCCTTTGTTCGAATGCTGAATGAAGGTGGCAGCTCAGGAGGTATAACCAAGCTATTATATTTCTGTTTCCTCTGGTTTTAGCTTTTCACTTAACCTGATCAACCATGGATCCAGGTTTAGACAAGCTGAACAAAACAATGATAAAAAAATACCTAACTAATCTTTTCATACAGATTTCTTATCTCATCGAATTACTTCCCACCAAGGCAGGGTGATTCAGAGAAGAAAATGCAAATGATTTACTTATCTTTTATTATTAATTAGTTAGAAGGGTAATCAACTTACCCTGAGTCTCTTACAACACATGGCTAACAGGAAAGAACTCTTACCTGAAGGGAGTTATAGTAATGAAAAATATTTGTGCTGGAAAATTTGTTCTACCCATTTTAAATCAGTAATGAATGAGTACATAAAACATATAATAAAACAGAACTTTATACTGATAGGAGCAGTATTTAGGCAGAAGTAGAGTGAAGGAATGCCAGAAAGTGTGGTCTTAGTGGGAGAATCTGAAATTGATATAAGTTTCATTACCTGCACTTGCCTTGGAGTAATCATGGCAGTGCCATAGGTGGAATTAGACGATTGTGTGGAGTATAGAAGAGGTTTTAAAAACTGTTGTATACTTGGGAAAAGCTTGTGGGCTGTGGACTAAATATTTTTATATTTATGTTTCATTACACTGAGGCAGTGGTAACCAAAGCAGTGGTGGCATGGCGGCGGCGTGGTGGTGGTGGTGGTGGAGGCGGCGGTGGTGGAGGTGGTGGTGGTGGCAGTGGCTGCGTGTCTCTGCACAGAATGCCATTCTAGTTTCTCTCAAGATAGAGATGCTATTGAAAGGGCAAGTTTGAAAAGAGTATTTTAAAATTTATAAGTTACAAGAGAATGCATGCTATTGCAAACAAAGTCAGAAGATGCATGAACATTAGCCTTACCTAGGTAATAATACAAGTTTAGTATTTTTTGTGTAAAAGCATTAACCCTTTAGTCCAAGGACCTCTCCGAAACTCGTTTCTAGTCCAAGAATTTAAAAAAAATTCTTATGAAATGATAGAGAATCTTTTCCATCATACCACAAAATTATGAAATTTGATCGAAAACTAACGGAATTATGCTTTCATGGGGTTACGGTATCGATGACATTTACGCATTGGCAATTTCACCCACTTTGAGCCCTATTTTCGGCAAATTCCAATGTTTCAGTCTACTAAAATTATAGCTATTTTGCTAGAAACCTTACTTTCTTCTATCGACTGAGTACAAGAAACTGCCTATTTACCAATTTCAACCACCTAAAATAGTGGTCAGAAAATGGCACTTGGCCATCACAAATTTCTCAAATTTATGCCAATTTCAAAATAGGGTCCATAATAAATACAGACATTCCTGCACTAAAATAACATCTTCTCTGTTCATTAGTCATGCCCAGGCCCCTCTTACATTACTTTTGCTTTCCATTTTGAATTTTTATTCACAAAAAATAGAAGATTTACTATGTATACAACTGTATCATTGTAAAAATGGTATAAATAATATCAGTGCACTTGTGCAAGAATATTAGACTTCTAGTTGATGTGTATTGGATGCGTGGTGTGATTTGTTTACTCTGAACATCGTCAAATCGAACATTTTCGCTACTTTGCGCTCAGTTTCAAGGTACTGTCATCGTGAAGCCAGTCAAAATTATCTCTATTTCTGTATTATATCATCTATTCTATAAAATGAGACTAAGAAAACGAATACAAGCATAAATACCATACGAAAATAGACTGCAAAGTCGCTGTTTTAAACCAAAAACACGGTCAGTTTTATTTTCCTCATTATGCACTGTGTGGTGCAGGAATTTTTTTATACTGTGCACACTGACTGCACACCCATTCTATCACATCTAGACTAATATGCCTGTTTCTGCTTGATTTTGAGGCTTAGAATTTAGACGTACTAGTACGACCATAACCCCAGGGCGCAGTCGCTCTAGTACTCCACCAAAACCCCAAAAGGGTTAATAATAATAATGCCTAAGTAATATGCCATAAGTGATTTTTATAATGTGAACCATGCTACCTCAAAATAGATTGAAATGTTTATTGTACAGTATATACTATTCCATAAAATGGGGATTTGAACTAATAATGATATAATTATAAATAAATGAAACAGCTTTGTTTACCAATGTTGACCTAGTTCTTGCTCGGATTGAGTCTAAAGTTCATTATAAATAGAATTGACCAAATGGTAGAATTAACCAAATTACATAGTTATGAAAATGAAAAGTTTTCCTTAAAATAATGTAGTGCAATATAAATATTGCTCACATATCCTCTGATGCCAATGCATATTCCATTCCTTGAAGAGAAAGCATGATACAGCAATCTTCAGGCAGTCTTAATCACAAAGTATTGAAACATCTTAAAATATTTAATGAAATTCTTTGCACTTGCTTGCATTGAAAAGCCTGAAGGAAAGTGAAATACCATTTTAAAATTATTATAATGGTAGTTGGAAGGTAATCTGAATTGTGGTGTCAGCATTCTTTGGCAAGACAGCTATTGAATGAATGATGGTGAGTGTGTGTTCATTTTTGTGTCACCCTTCCTTGGTGGGAGACATCTACTGAAGTTTAAAAAAAAAAAAGGTGGGAGGGGGTGGAATACATTTGTATTGTCTGGTAAAATTCTTGCCCATATCTCCCATCCCTTCCCTCTTTCCATTCAATTTCTTTGGGGAATTTCCTCCATTTAAATCTCTGCTCCGAGGTAGAGGGAAAAGGACGTTATCCTATCAATTTTGAGGGCCTGTTTCCTGTGGAATTTGTCTTGTCTGGTGATAGTTCTGGGCTTCTCCAGGTCCCAGTGGATGGTCTCGTATGTCCTTGGGTGATTGTATATTCTGGAGGCTGCCTTACAGTTCTGGGAGGTGGCAGCCAAGGGAGTGCAACTCCCAGCATTTCTGGTCACTACCCCTTTTGTTTGATGAGCCTGGCTTGTTTGATTTGGTAGGTGCCATCCTGGTATACTGGGTAGGGTAGGGGGAAATTTCCATGCTGCATCAGCACTGTTGGCCGCAATGAGGGCACCACCTTGCAACTGGTGGGAGTGTGTAGTTCCTAGTATACTGGGTTGGGTAGGGGGTGGTTTCTAAAGGCATTAGCTCTAACTGGCTGCAGTGAGGGCACTACCTTTGAAACTGGTTGAAATATATGGCTCCTGGTATACAGACCTCAACATTCGCGAGGTTGGGGATCAAGAGCCTCGTGAATGTTGAAAATCGCTAATGTTTGGTACCCCAATATATTGTAGGGAAATATAATACAATACTGCTTCCTTAATCTATTGAACCATGAACAATCATAAAACACATATAAACATCGTAAAATAATGTACTATATACATGTTATTTTGATGAGCTGGCTGTGAAGGGAGGCCTGTAATAGTATAATTATACAATACATATTTTATAGTGTTTTGAAGTGTCATGGGAATCAGTTACTGACACTGCTTCTTGCCTCTGCTGTAGCTCCGCCCACTTTGTAATGATGCCAAATGTTGAATTAAATATGTATACATTAGAATAAAAAAATGAAACTCCAATCATAACTTTATTTTAATTGCATAACTCATATATTACAGAAAACAATAAAAAGTAAAATAGACATACAACGAGTTGCTTACAGAAAATACATTAAATTCACCATCTAACATCGTTACGAAGTGGGAGGAGCTTGGTTGAGGGAGGGAGAGGCGCAGTAACATTCAGTGTCTGGTGAGTCGTCATGGGTGATGGATGTTAGCCTTATTGCTAATAAAATGTTGTGTAATTACACTAATATTAGTAATAAAGGTTATCTATCTATTACATTTATTCCAAATTGATATCAGAAACATGATAAATACCCCAGAACTGTAATAAAAGATGCTGAAATGAATAATATATGCCATATTATATGAGGGGTGAGAGAGCAGTGACTACACATATGAGATGTTTACATCAGGGTAAACATGCCTAAATCACTCCTGTCGTAAGAACAAATGCAAAAATAGCATTTATTGTTTTTATATTCAAATTGATCTGGAGCACTTTAAATGTTATCAGTATATGGTAGCTGACATTTAGTGAGCATTCCACAGCAATTATTATTAATTATTATTATTAT
The DNA here is from genome assembly GCA_009830355.1 of Cherax destructor. Taxonomy (NCBI): domain Eukaryota; kingdom Metazoa; phylum Arthropoda; class Malacostraca; order Decapoda; family Parastacidae; genus Cherax; species Cherax destructor. The sequence continues at coordinate 31,698 of WNWK01010353.1, read as the reverse complement.
TATTTCCCTACAATATATTGTAAGAAAATAATATTAATATTAATAATAATTATTATTATTATCTCCCTACAATATATTGGTGGGAAATTATAAATAATAATAATTAATAATAATTGCTGTTGGAGTGCTCTAAATGTCAGCTACCAAATACTGATGACATTTAAAGTGTTCCAGGATCAATTATTATAAATTATTATTATTCTAAAATAATAAATGCTATTTTTGCATTTGTTCTTATAACAAGAGTGATTTAGGCATGCTTTACCCTGATGTAAACATCTCATATGGCAGCGGTCCTGCTCTCTTACCCTCATATAATATGGCATATATTATTCATTTCAGCATCTTTATTACAGTTCTAGGGTATTTATCATGTTTCTGATATCAATTTGGAATAAATGTAATAGATAGATAACCTTTATTTAGTACATTCATTACTTACTGCTTCCTTAACCTATTGAACCATGAACAGTCATAAAACGCATGAAAACATAGTAAAATATTGTACTATATAGTACTACATACATGTTATACTGTAGTTTAATAACAAATAATGAACAAAACAAACACCCAGTGAGTGAGAGTGGTGGGTGGGCTACTGGGTCAGAGGGAAGGTAGTAGGGACGCTCAGGTGGTGGGAAACTTAAATATGATTTGGTGGGTGGGAATTTGGCGGCTGGGAATTTGGCGGCCGGAATTCGTGAAAGGAAGCCCGCGAAAGTAGAAAACGCGAAAGTTGAGGGATACCTGTACTGGGTAGGGTAGGGTGGCTTCTATGCTGCATTAGCTCTACTGGCTGCAGGGAGGGCACTACCTTGGAACTGGTTGGAATGTGTGGTTCCTGGTATACTGGGTAGGGTAGGGTGGTTTCTGTGCTGCAATAGCTCTACTGGCCGCAGTGAGGGGCACTACCTTGGAACTGGTTGGAATGTATGGTTCTTGGTATACTGGGTAGGGTAAGGGTGGTTTCTGTGCTGTGTCAGCTCTACTGGCTGCAGTGAGGGTTCTTTTGGAACTGGCAGTGGTGTACAGTTTCTTTTCTTCTCTCCTTGGAGCTGCATCTTTCCTCCCCCTCTTTCATGCAAAATAAAAAAAAAATTGAATCATGAATAGTGCTATTTATGCTTTGCCTTCTCCTGGGCCCCTTACTCCTTTGACACTCCTTACCTGACCTCAGCATGTCCATGAACCTTCCTTGAACCCAATATCACTTTTAGGCAACACCTTGTTGCCTGACTGCTGTGAAGTTCACTGATTATAATAATAATAACCTCTGACCTTAGCCTCCACTTTGACCATGCTCTCTGCTTCTCCCATGATTCATCAATTTTTGGATTGTTTGCCCACCACAGACAGACTGGCTCAAAGTCATCATCCAAATGATTCATACTTGATGATTCTGACAATTAAACTAAATACAAAAAGGGCTTAATCACTTAGAATGTTTAGTTATTTGAAAACAAAGTAGTAGTGGTACCAGCATTCATACCAAGTAGCATGTTGAAGCCACCTTTTAAAAAATGAGATATTTTGATGTTCTCAGGTAAATATGGGAGTTATTCTTAGTTGCACAATGTTTGACTGGAGCAATAGCATTAATAAAAGAAATCGTGAATCCTCTTACTCATTTTTTTTTCCTTGGAATGTGTATGAGGGGCATAAGCTGTTTGAAGCATTGAAGAATTTCTTCAATTCCTTGTGAAAATTTTTTGTAGAATATGCAAGAGAAAAACAGCAATTTCTAAATAAGAGAGCTTGATTGTAATTTGTGAAGAAGTAGCCAGGTATGAGTTGGATTGATGTGAAAGAAAACAGTTGAAGAAATTACAACATGCTATATTTCTACAACGCTGTATGACCCTTACGGGTTACCCCTGATTACAATTATTAAAATAATACTATATTCTTATAAAGCAATGTCATAAAGTCTGGAGGAATGAAGGCTGTCAAAGCAAAAAGTCTTGAAAGGCAGGTGGCCAGCAAGGGAGCCTCAAGTGTAATGAAGAGGAATGAGATGATTTTGATTTGTGGTAAAATTTGTTGGAGGACATTGTTTATTCTATTTTATATAAATGTGAAATGTGTGTAATGCCAGGTTTAACACAGGAATAGAGGTGAAGAGGCAGATAGAAGAGACAAGGGAGCAGAATAAGGCGAGAGAGATTATATATACTAGTTGAAAAAGGGTATCCACAGTCATGCAAAGATGTACGAATTATTGAAGCTCTTTTAGCAAGAAAGGATTTAATTACTAATAAACCCACAAAAACTTTTATTTCCATTGGGAATATTGTTGTACTGTATGTTGAGAGATTTCATAGCATGAAAGATGGCTGAACTGAAAACCATGCAAAATTTACTGCCAGCCTAGAATTAATAAATCATTTAAACTACTGGGAGAATCAAAGTACCAATACTTGGAATATGCTCATTTACTTTACATGGAAAATATACTCTTTGAATCCCTAAACTTAGTGGAGTGAAAGATAAAGAAGAAAGTGTAAATTAAACTAAGTGAAAAGTAGGGTTGTTATAAACAGAGAACACTGTCAATATCCGGGATTCATCCAGCTATTGTCGTAAATGAAAGTATAGTAACCATTGGTCCTATGGTGAGCCATGACAGCAGTAACTACACAGCCAGTACTGGACTCCTGTGGTTTGAGTGTTAATAGTATCTGAAAATAAATTGGACAATTTTATACAGAAAATGAAAATAAGACTTGGAAATTAAAGCTGATAGTCTTCAGGAGGGTTGGAGGTGGCTTGGGCATTGAGAGACGAGCAGAATAGGATGATTAAGAGGGTGTACAAATTTGGGAAGGAGAGGTAGGGGTCTTCTTGAAGGGTTGGAGGTTTTGAGTGCTTGGAGCTTCACATCCAGCAAGCTTGTGTTTGTTAGATTGCAGTGTGGAGATAAATGGTTTTCATTGTTTGATGCTGTTAAGAGTGAACATCATGACATTTGTGAGGAGTCAGGAAAACCAGTTACCCTGACTTTAGTTACAGAGATGGGAGGTCCCACAGCGGTGAGATGAAGTTTGGAGGGTAATCAGATTTATGATGTCTACACATTTCTGGCAAGACAGCTGTTGAATAAATGATGGTGAATGTGTTTCCTTGGTTTTTTGGGTCACTGTACTTTGGTGAGAGATTGCTGATAGACACACATTGTAGTAATTTACAAATAGGTTATCTCTAGAAAATTTAATAAATTTCAGTAGTCAGAGTTCTTTGCAATGGGGGATATTACTAAATGGGTTTTGCTTATTATACTCAATATTACTATAATTATAAAGATATTCATACCTTGCTCCATGGGGAAGTGGAACAGAATTCTTCCTCCGTAAGCCATGCGTGTCGTAAGAGGCGACTGCACATGGGAGCAAGGGGTTAGTAACCCCTTCTCCTGTATATATATTACTAAATGTAAAGGAGAAACTTTCATTCTTCCCTATGGGCCACCCCGCCCGGTGGGAAACGGCCGATGTGTTGAAAGAAGAAAGCAGATTCATACCTTGTATAAAAAGTTGAATGTTATGAGAAAATGTATTGTGAATTATTTTTACTATTAATAGAGAGAAATAATGGCCAAAATATAAATTATTATTATATAAAAGAAAGGACACAAAGCATCCTTTTCCAAAAAGTAGATGCAATAATGTAGCTGGAGTAGCTCCAACATGAAAACTATAAATGCGTGATTTTAATTGTCAAACATAAGACATGCAAGCAGAGCTCTACTACAGTAACTACCAGTAAGCAGTTACATACACTTTATTTATTCATTCAAATTTTTATTCCACAGTCAAGTACTTTGGGAAACTTTCCAGAGGACGTGTGATCCAAGCTTATTTTGGCTCACAGAAGAATGAAAACTTAGCTGAGTTTCTCTCAGTCAGACCTGGATTAGAATTTACTATATCAAATTTAAAATTAATTTAGAATATGAAATATCTTGTTAGGTGCACGACTCTTGAGCTGTGGGCTGATTATCAGAGGCTTATTCCAAATTGTTATGGAAGATGAATTATGTATACTGAATATCTTAATTTATAATTTTTTCAGTTAATGAATGTTAGGAGAACTTAACATTTAGTGTAGCTTGTGTCCTGCGCTAATTGTTATGTGGTTTTGTATGCATCAAACACCCTGCTACAATTCTTTGTGTAAATAATTTGTGTGATAGCTTTCATGTGAATTCATCTTCCTACTGCTAAAAATCTTTGAAGGATGTGGTTTCATTTTTCTCTGGCCTTTACTACTGAAATAGTATTCACTCTTACTGTCAATGCACGGGGGTAGCACACGCAAAGTGATCATCCAGGAAGAACTATGTGGTTCATCCAAAACACGTTTCATAATGTGATGTTTTTATTTAAATCTTCAATCTTCCCCATATTTACATATAATTAAGTTGCAAAGAGATTGTGCAGGTTTTTGTATTGTACAGTAAAGTGAGGCATTTTGAATGATAACTGCAAAGTCATTTCTAATTTTCTTAAATTACATGAGAATGAATAAACATGTTAACATATTATAATCAATATTTGCTTTTATAACTTGTGGGATTGTATACATTAATTATTTTAAATGCATATCTTCTAAATCTAATTGAGGAAATTTTAGTACTGTATCAGGTTTCTCTGAGAATTCAGAGGTGTATAGGATTTCATTGCTCAATTTTTGTATTTTACTGTTCGGTCAACATTGTACGTATGAAGGTTATTTAAATTGGATTGTGTTATTTGAAGTAGTTTTAAAATGAGGACTACATTGGTAGTTTTGTAGCTTAAATATTCAGCAGTTATATTGATTTAAATAACTAGTTTAAAATGGAATTGCTTTCTGTCATGTCTGGAAGCTTTTACAGCACATTAGCAGCACATAAGAGTGAATTTAACACTTTTTTGTTCTCTTTAGAAATGGTTCTTTCCTCCACCCTCCCAACATCTGCCCTTCATGTAATGGATTGTTGCTTGAGGTATGCAGTGGCAATCACTTAAATCTCCTCTTAAGACTGACAATATTAAAGTTTAATTAATTCCTTATAATCCTCTACAGGATTATGAGTGACTAAGGAATTTGTTTTCTTCAGCTTTTTGTGAGGAAAGTGTTAGATTGAAGTTAACTTACACAGCTTCATTCCTGTTGCAGTAGGGAAATAAATTTTGTATGCCTGAGTAAATGGAGCAGCTAGTTGATATTGCAGCTAGCTAATAGCACAATGGGACTCACAATTTACTGTATAATGAATTTTGGCCTTGAAAATCTGTTTCCTCTCTCCCGTTTCTTAAGTTTCCGGAGCTTGGCGCGGTCACTCATTACCTCGCTGCTCATGAGTTTTGCCATTGGTGTGCTAATAGCCAGAGGCACTGATGATACCCAGATAGTATAAGTTGCCACTCTATGCTTCCCTTGGCCTTACTTCAGTAGGGAAGCATTTTGTAAAAATATTTGTTAATATTTCTTGTGAAGAGGAACATGACCAGCAGGTTAAAATATTGTTTTACTATCCTGCAGGCTGCTTCAGGTGAAATATTCATAATTCTTGTTTAAGTTTTGAAGGTGACAAGTTTTTTTTTTAAACCCTTTCTGGGTTTCGCTGTACTAGTACGGCTTACGCACCAGGGTTTTTGACGACTAGCACGCCTAAATTCTAGTGCCCTCAAATCAAGCGGAAAACAGGCTGGTAGGCCTAGATGTGAGAGAATGGGTTCAGGTAGCCAGTGCGTACAGTATAAAAATCCTGCACCACACAGTGCGTAATGAGGGGGAAAACCCGACCGTGTTTTTGGTTTAAAACTGCGACTTTGCAGTCTATTTCGTATGGTATTTATGGTTGTATTTCGTTTTCTTGGTCTCATTTGATAGAATGGAAGATATATTACAGAAATAGAGATACTCTTGATTGGTTTCACGATGACAAGTACGTTGAAACTGAGTGCAAAGTAGCGAAAATGTTTGATTTTTGCCGATGTTCAAGAGAACAACCACACCATGCATCCAATACACATCAACTGGTGAGTCTAATATTCCCGCACAAGTACACTGATATTATTTATACCATTTTTTACAATGATGCAATAGTATACATAACAGGAAAATCTTTCTATTTTTTGTGAGAATAAAAATTCAAAATGGAAAGCAAAAAGTAACAAGAGGAGCCTTGAGACATGACTAATGAACAGATAAAATGTTATTTTAATGCCAGGAATGTCCGCTTCATGACCTTCACAATCCTTCTAAATAGAGGATAGTAACGAACATTACAGAAGTCCATCATTTGTTTGCTGTCCATGTTTACTCCCGGTCTTTCTCTTCATCTTCAATCGCTTGTCTTTTCTTCAGTTGCCCTTTATATGTTCATCTAGTATCTAACTTTTCACTTCCTCCTTGGGAAGTTCCGACAGTTATTATCTGTTCTTCCCCACTGCCATGCGCGAAAGCCCAAATCTCTACAGCTGCTTCTCGCTCTTTTTCTTAATCACCTCCGATCTCATTCTCATATCATTGCAGTGTGTACACTGATGGTTCTAAATCCTCTGATGGTGTTGGGTTTGCAGGTGTTTCCCATCGTGTGATGCGAGGTCATTTATTAGACTCGCTAGCATTTACAGCTGAATTGTACCATTCTCATTGCAATTATCCGTATTACATCTATGCTTACTTCAGTTTGTAATTGTCTTTGACTCCTTTAGTGCTTTGCAAGCTATTAATAAATTTGATTCGCCTAAACCTGTACTCCTAGAATGCATGGAGAGATACATTTATTATATATACACTTCTGGAAAATCCTAGAGGGATTAGTACCAAAGTTGCACACGAAAATCAACTCGAAAGCAAAATAATACCGGCAGATGATGCAACATCCCCCCAATGAAAAGCAGGGGTGCCACTAGCAGGTTAAGACACACACTAAGTGTCAGGGGCCCAAGACTGTTCAGCTGCCTCCCAGCATACATAAAGGGATTACCAATAGACCCCTGGCTGCTCAAGCAGGCACTGGACAGGCACCTAAAGTTGGTACCTGACCAGCCAGGCTGTGGTTCGTATGTTGGACTGCGTGCGTAGCAGTAACAGCCTGGTTGAACAGGCCCTGATTCACCATGAGGCCTGGTCACAGACCAGGCCGCGTGGGCCGTTGACCCTTGAACTCGTTGACTTTTGACAGAAACTTACTTACTACACAAACTCTGAAGATTATACCTTTAGCACCTCCCTCAGTCCCTTCACCTCGATCTCTTGCTACCCTCTCTCCCTGCACTATCCACTGTCCTGCTGCACTCCATACCCTACTAATCATCCATCTCCCTCTTACAACCCATTCTCCCTGCATCCTGCAATAACCTGCAGCGCTGTATGACCCCGTGGTTTAGCGCTTCTATTTGATTATAATAATAATGACCCCTGGAACTCTCCAGGTCATCCCCTAGTTCTTTGTATACAACTTTGGTTATACACATTACTAGCAAAATTAAAGAAATCATTTTCCTCGTTGGGTCCCTGGTCATGTTGGATGTTCAGGGCAATGAACAGGCAAACTCTGCTGTGCGATCTGCAGTACATGACCTACGAGTTTCATATAGAGGTATTCCATTCTCTGACTATTTTGCTGTAATCTCTACCACCTTCACAACCGTTGGCAATAACGTTAGTCTGACATGACTCATAACAATTACATTATCAAACCAAGTTTGGGTTTCTGGTCTTCTTGTCATCGATACCGAGGTTGGGAGACAACACACACTCGTCTAACTCATGGGTATCTCATGGAGAGACATCCTGGGTTCCACTTTGTGAGAATTGTCTAGTTCCTACTTCAATTTGCCATATTCTATTGGACTGTCTCCGTGCTGTATGACCCTGTGGTTTAGCGCTTCTATTTGATTATAATAATAATATTGGACTGTCCTGTCTATCAACGAGCACACAGAATTTTCCTCCGATGTCGTCAACGCCTTCACGCCCTGCTTTATTTTCCTCCATGCTGACGACCACCTTGACACACTTCCTCTTTGATTTTTGACATCAATTGATTTATTACACAAACTTTGATAATCCTTCCTTTATCACTTCTCACAGCCCCTCCTAACTCAATTTTCTTTATTGTCATCTCCACCTTATTTATCCTTAGATCCTGCATCATCTCCTACCTCTGCAGCGCCATGACCTCTGGTAGGTTTAGCGCTTCCTTTTGATTATAATAATCCACTGATTACACGAGGCACCTTACTTGGCACAAGTAACTCAGTAAGAAGGAAACAATAATTTAAAACATTTTCATGTGTGCTTAGTTTATTCGTATGAAGACATAATTCAAACGCTTTCAAAAGCCGTTTTTTCATGTTATATTTAATATACAAACTTATGAAAATATACTGCTTTGCAAGGTGTAAGAAACATCTTTATAAGTTAAACAGTAGCCAGTAGTTGCTTCCAAGAGGAAATATGTATTTCTAAGCTCAAGCTGATGAAATAGAGACGAGATACAATGGAAATCAGCTCAACAGTTAGTAACTATAAGAGTATAGATAGGATGTTTGGCAGATCCCTCAAAGGACATTAGTAGCATGGTATTCACTACCATCAGCCCAGTAATCAACCCTCTCGAGTCTTGATGACCCTTGTGGTTTAACACTTCTTTGATTATAATAATCGAAGTCTTGAACATGATTTGGACAGAGCTTTAGTAAGATGGGGAAGGGTGGGTGGGGGTAGGTTAGGTGATAATAAAGGTAATTGGCCTAACCACTTGGTGCATTTTAATACATGTATACATGTGTGTGTGTAGTGTCACTAATGAAATCAGTTTCATTGAATGGGGTATAACACTTACCCATCAGCTTCACAGTTATACGTGTAACTGCTTGACACTGAGTTGGCAAGGGGTATACTATTTGCAATTGCCTTTTTTGCGATTGTAGGACGTTGGCTGGAAATGACCATAGCAAGGCGATTGTGTAGGTCGATTGCTACCTGGAGATACTGGCCGGCTCAGCTGCATCAGAGGTGGTGTCCTGCCATAGTAGATTTGCAGATGTTACATGGTTAGATGTAATAGTTCATAAGTTGGGGTAAAAGGAAAGTCTCCATAAATTGGGGAGGTGCTATCTTTTATTGGACATAGAAGGTTCCAGTGTTACCCATTCATCTTTATCTTTTGGGAGGTCACCAGATCATTGGTCTCTGGAAATTATCCTTGTATGGATGAATCGTTGCACTCTGTTGGAGGGTCATTCTTGGGTTCTGTGGGGAGGTGTGTTGTTGATGTAGTCGGGAGGGTTTTCTGTCTGGTATATCTAGTTCTTGCATGACGTATAGCTGTCTCTTTCTTAGTTTATAAAGCCTTACATTTATTGCATCTGTGCCCTGTTGAATGTGTAGATCTTCCATCCTGATTCTCTCTCCTCCTGGAAGCCTGTGATGAAGCGGAGTGCTCTATTCTGACTCTTTGTAGCTGTAGCATGTTGGATTTAGTAGTTAATGACATAGGTACACAAGGATATGATATTCTAGCATAGGTCTTATCATCATCTTGTACAGGTGTTTTTGATTTGGGAAGGGGCTTGATTAAACCTGTATAGATTGTTGAGGCAGGGTATGGCTAAATTTATCTTTTTAGTGATGTGAGATGTGGAGTGGAGTAATCTGTCTTTCATATCCCAGGATCCTGTTGGGGTTTCTAATGGCAATAAGTGTGCCTTTGATGGAGATATCCCTTGTCCTTGTCTTCTATATTGTTGTAAACATCCTATGGTGCTGATGAGGACTTTGTCTGGGTTGGTCGTGATTCTATATTTTTCTCCCAGTTTGCTGTTCTTCGTAGTTCGGTATTCATTTTTTTTTCTATTAATCCTCGCATGCTTATATTTTCCCTGCTATAGGGGTGGATAACACTACACGGATAACATCATCAGCAAATTGGGTGATGATAGTATCATTAAACTCAGGCTGAGGGAGATTGTTTACATATATGTTAATAGTATCGGGCTAAGGCACGAGCCTTATGGCACCTGTTATCGGGTTTGAAAAAGTCTCACGACTTGCTGTTAAAGGTAGGGATGAGTTTTTTGATAAGAAGTTGTATATGAATCTGAGAAAAGTCCAGTTGTGGTCAGGTAGGTTGACAAGTTTAAATATAAGGCCGTCATGCCACAAGCTGTCAAATGTTTTGTGTACATCCCTGGTTGCAATTAAGGCAAGGTTGCTTATTTCTTCAGGCTGTCCACAGCATCGAAGATAATATTTATAGCATGTTGGGTTCCTCTGTGGGTCCTGAATCCAAACTGTTTTTCAGTGAAGAGGATTGTACTCCATGTCTGTATTGGGTTTGCAATATCATCCTTGTTGTCCTAAGAGCCACTGGAGAGTGTCCCGAGGCTAAGATGGCATTAAAGATATTTTCCAGAGACATTTTGCAATTTCTGTGTAAGAACTTTATTTGTTTCACTGTTTTGCATGAGATTCCAGGGGCTTTATTACTCATTCTGCTGATAGCTTTACTCATCTCTCAGAGTGTGATTGGTCTTGTAAGGTGGTGTTCATCTTCAAGAGTAGATGTATCAATTAAAGGTAGTGGATGGAGGTCAGCTCAGCTGTCGCCTCTCCATTTGTTGACCCACTGGTAATGGTTATTATTAAATTTTCTACTGTCATTGTGAGAGAATTTTCTCCCACATCACCCATCAGATTGACTTAGTCTTGTGGGTCATCAAGCTTGATATCAACTTCCCTCATCATCGTCATCGGTGAAGGAAGGTATTAGATAACAGGTAGCCTTGTGCTTTGCAGCTAGAAGCTGGCGGATCTTGCTCCAGAACTTTTCAGGATGATGTTTGTACTGATTAGCTTGAAGAAAAAGATATTTCCATAATTCTCTTTGTATTGTGTGATCATGGTAATTAAATCTCTCTTTCACCCTCTGCAGTATAACCCTTGTGGGCTGTCTTGTTTGATGGTGCCATCTACACTGCTTGGATAATTTTTCATGCAGTCCCTAATTTTCCTGGTTGGTTTATATTGCTGATTAGATCTTTGATGTATTTAATTGGCAATTTGCTTGAGTGCCTTATGATTCTTTCGTGGAAGGAGCTGATTGCCTCACAATTGCAGTTGAAGACCGGTTCTCAAGCTCTAAACAGTAAGGTCATTGCATAGGTAGTCCCTGAAGGAGCCAAATCCTTGAAGCTAGCTGGGACACCTGATCAACCGTGTCAAGACCAGGCACTGAACGACAGTATCAAGCCGAAACTGAATGACCGCGCCAAGCCCAGACACTGAACAACCGCTGGGTCAAGCCCAGACACTGAACAACCGCGCGCCTCCAGACACTGAACGACCGTGTCAAGCCCAGACACTGAATGACCGCGTCAAGACCAGACACTGAACGACCGTGTCAAGCCCAGACACTGAATGACCACATCAAGCCCAGACATTGAACGATCGTGTCAAGCCCAGACACTGAATGACCGCGTCAAGACCAGACACTGAACGACCGTGTCAAACCCAGACACTGAATGACCGCATCAAGCCCAGACACTGAATGACCGCGTCAAGACCAGACACTGAACGTAATCAACAACCTTTACACAAAGTTCCTCAGTTATAAATATAATTGTATAAGAGTAATGATTAACAATTTAGAACATTATAGTTTTATTATTTTTATTATGAAGGACTTGCAAATGGTAGTGTTAATTATGTATTTAAAATCTGTTACAATAATTATTCTAGAACTAATGAAGCTGTGATAATGATAATAACAGGTACTTAAAAAAACACTAATGATTATAATCAAAACCATGATTTTTAAAGAGGTGGACCAGTAAGCCAGCGGAAGGCTCCTGGGTCAGGATGACCGAAAGCTCCAGCTGTGGGGTCATCATATGACTAAGACCCGTCAGGAAGCGCTTTGTTCTGTTTCCTGACAAACATTATACCTACCTACCTACTACTAGGTATTTTGGGTACCTTTAAATATTTGTTGCAGGGGTAAGAGTAGATAAATTAATACATAGCATTAGAAATCTTTCCTTATGAAGAAAGATTGAAGACCCTAAAATTACATTCACTAGGACAAGAATGAGGGGAGACATGATCGAGGTATACAAGTGGAAAATAGGTATTAACAAAGGGATATAAATAAGGTCTTGGAGGATATCTCTCCAAGAGAGAACCCGCAATAATGGATTCAAATTAGATAAGTTTAGATTTAGAAAGGATGTAGGAAAGTATTGGTTTGGTAATAGGGTAGTTGATGAGTGGAACAGTCTGCCTAGTAGGGTTATTGAAGCTAGGACCTTGGGTAGTTTCAAATTTAGATTGGATAAATTCATGAGTGAGAGGTTGGATTTGAGGGGGACTTGCACATGAGTAAATAGGATTTATCAAAGCTTATTTCTTGGGTAGCATTGTTGAAAATTGGGTTGAACAAATATTCTGTTATAGGATGGATTGTGAAGGACCTTTCCTAGTAAGGGCCAACAGGCCTGCTGCAGTATTCCTCTTTTCTTATGTTCTTAGACATGCCTTAGCATGGGCCAGTACACCTACTGCAATATATTCCTCCTTCTTGCTTAAGCAATTACTTAAATCAAAGATGTGTGTCGTGAGGCACAAGTCTTGGCTCCTGACAAAACGAACTTTACTGGAGAGTTACATGATCTTCTCTGACAGTTACATGATCTTCCCTGACAGATTCAACAATAAAAATGTCATGGCCTGTCGGTATATTAGTGTAAAATACTGTACAAATATTTAAGTGGAAAATACATTAGTAACTTCATCACTAACTAAATTTTTTAAATATTTATAAAAATTTAAAAGAAGAAACCCCAGGGGTTGGGGAGAGGGGGGGAAAAAATTATGGAAAATTTAAATAAAAGGGGGGTTTGACACAGTTACTTTTTGGCTGATGATCCCGTTTTATGGGAGACCTTAAAAAAAAGGGAAAAGGTTATGGACTTTTTTAAGATTTTGAAAAGGAAAAAGTTAAAAGTGAACATGAAAAAGAGTAAGGTGATGAGGGTATCAAACGATTTAAATAAAAAAATTGATATCACATTGGAGAGAGGGATTATGGAAGTAAATTTTTTAAAATTTTTGGGGAGTTGATGTGTCAGGGGTTTGGGTTTAAAGGATGGGGTTTAAACCATAGAATTGATAAAGGGAAAAAAAGGTGAGGGGGCATTGAGGTATTTTGGGGGAGACAAAAACTTATCCATGGAGGCAAAGAAGGAATGTACAAAAGTATAGTGGTACCAACACTCTTATATGGGTGTGAAGAGGGGTTGCAAATGCTGTATATATATATTATATTAGGTAGTAGGTTGGTAGACAGCAACCATCTCCAGGGAGGTACTACCATCCTGCCAGGTGACTGTGAAACAGAAACCTGAAACTGTTTTACATGATGGTAGGATTGCTGGTGTCTTTTTCTGTCTCATAAACATGCAAGATTTCAGGTACGTCTTGCTACTTCTACTTACACTTAGGTCACACTCACGCAAACATGTACACGTTTATGTATACACACTCATCTGAGTTTTCTTTGATTTTATCTTAATAGTTCTTGTTCTTATTGCTTTTCCTTTCATATCCATGGGGAAGTGGAATAAGAATCTTTCCTCCGTAAGCTCATGCGTGTTGTAAAAGTCAACTAAAATGCCGGGAACAATGGGTAGTAACCCCTTTTCCTGTATAGCTTACTAAAAGAAGAAGAAGAAACCGTCAAAGTGGGATGTTTGAATGCTGGATGTTAGTGCGAATGATAAGAAAGAGATGATTGTAGATGTTATGAATGAAAAGAAGCTGGATGTCCTGGCTTTAAGTGAGACAAAGCTGAAGGGGGTAGGAGAGTTTCAGTGGGGAGAAATAAATGGGATTAGATCAGGGGTTTCAAATAGAGTTAGAGCTAAAGAAGGAGTGGCAATAATGTTGAATAATCAGTTATGGCAGGTAAAGAAGGAATATAAATGTATAAATTCAAGGATTATGTGGAGTAAAATAAAGGTTGGATGTGAAAAGTGGGTTATAGTAAGTGTTTATGCACCTGGAGAAGAGAGAAGTGTAGAGGAGAGAGAGAGATTTTGGGAAATGTTGAGTGATGTGTGGGGAGTTTTGAACCAAGTGAGAGAGTAATTGTGGTTGGGGATCTTAATGCTAAAGTGGGTAAAATGTTGTGGATGGAGTAGTAGGTAAATTTGGGGTGCCAGGGTAAATGTAAATGGGGAACCATTAATTGAGCTAGTGTAGAAAGAGGTTTGGTAATAAGTAATACATATTTTATGAAAAGAGGATAAATAAATATACAAGGTATGATATAGCACGTAAGGAAAGTAGTTTGTTGGATTATGTATTGGTGGATAAAAGGTTGATGAGTAGGCTTCAGGATGTACATGTTTATAGAGGGGCAACGGATATATCAGATCATTATTTGGTTGTAGCTACAGTTAGAGTAAAAGGTAGATGGGACAAAAGAAAATGGCAACAGCAAGTAAGAGAGAGGTAAAAGTGTATAAACTAAGGGAGGAGGAAGTTAGGGTGAGATATAAGCAACTATTGGCAGAAAGGTGGGCTAGTGCAAGTAGGAGTAGTGGGGGTTGAAGAGAGTTGGGATAGTTTTAAAATGCAGTATTAGAATGTGGGGCAGAAGTTTGTGGCTATAGGAGGGTGGGGCAGGAGGAAAGAGGAGTGAGTGGTGGAATGAAGAAGTAAAGGGTGTGATAAAAGAGAAAAGGTAGCTTATGAGAGGTTTTTACAAAACAGAAGTGTTAATAGAAGAGCAGAGTATATGGAGAGTAAAAGAAAGGTGAAGAGAGTGGTGAGAGAGTGCAAAAGAAGAGCGGATGAAAGAATGGGAGAGGCTCTGTCAAGAAATTTTGCTGAAAACAAGAAAAATTTTGGAGTGAGATAAACAAGGTAAGAAAGCCTAGGGAACGAATGGATTTGTCAGTTAAAAACAGAGTAGGGGAGTTAGTAGATGGGGAGCTGGAGGTATTGGGTAGATGGCGGAATATTTTGAGGAACTTTTAAATGTCGATGAAAAGAGGGAGGCGGTAATTTCATGTACTGGTCAGGGAGGTACAACATCGTTTAGGAGTGAAGAAGAGCAGGATGTGAGTGTGGGGAGGTGCGTGAGGCATTACGTAGAATGAAAGGGGGTAAAGCAGCTGGAATTGACGGAATCATGACAGAAATGTTAAAAGCAGGGGGATATAGTGCTGGAGTGGTTGGTATTTTTGTTTAATAAATGTATGAAAGAGGGAAGGTACCTAGGGATTGGCAGAGAGCATGTATAGTTCCTTTATATAAAGGAAGGGGATAAAAGAGAGTGTAAAAATTATAGGGGAATAAGTTTACTGAGTATACCAGGTAAAGTGTATGGCAGGGTTATTATTGAAAGAATTAGAGGTAAGACAGAGAGTAGGATTGCAGATGAGCAAGGAGGCTTTAGAGTGGGTAGGGGATGTGTAGATCAAGTGTTTACAGTGAAGCATATATGTGAACAGTATTTAGATAAAGGTAGAGAAGTTTTTATTGCATTTATGGATTTAGAAAAGGCATATGATAGAGTGGATAGGGGAGCAATGTGGCAAATGTTGCAAGTGTATGGAATAGGTAGTAAGTTACTGAAGGCTGTAAAGAGTTTTATGAGGATAGTGAGGCTCAGGTTAGGTGTGTAGGAGAGAGGGAGATTACTTCCCGGTAAAAGTAGGTCTTAGACAGGTGTGTAATGTCACCATGGTTGTTTAATATATTTATAGATGGGGTTGTAAAAGAAGTAAATGCTAGGGTGTTGGGGAGAGGGGTGGATTAAATTATGGAGAATTAAATGCAAATGGGAGTTGACACAGTTACTTTTTGCTGATGATACTGTGCTTATGGGAGATTCTAAAGAAAAGTTGCAAAGGTTAGTGGACGAGTTTGGGAGAGTGTGTAAAGGTAGAAAGTTAAAGTGAACATAGATAAGAGTAAGGTGATGAGGGTATCAAACGATTTAAATAAAGAAAATTGATATCACATTGGAGAGAGGGATTATGGAAGAAGTAAATGTTTTCAGATATTTGGGAGTTGACGTGTCAGCGGATGGGTTTATGAAGGATGAGGTTAACCATAGAATTGATGAAGGAAAAAGGTGAGTGGTGCATTGAGGTATCTGTGGAGACAAAAACGTTATCCATGGAGGCAAAGAAGGGAATGTACGAAAGTATAGTGGTACCAACACTCTTATATGGGTGTGAAGCATGGGTTGCAAATGCTGCAGCGAGGAGGAGGCTGGAGGCAGTGGAGATGTCCTGTCTAAGGGCAATGTGTGGTGTAAATATTATGCAGAAAATTCGGAATGTGGAAATTAGGAGAAGGTGTGGAGTTACTAAAAGTATTTGTCAGAGGGCTGAAGAGGGGTTGTTGAGGTGGTTTGGTCATTTAGAGAGAATGGATCAAAGTAGAATGACTTGGAGAGCGTATAAATCTGTAGGGGAAGGAAGGCGGGGTAGGGGTCGTCCTAGAAAAGGTTGGAGGGAAGGGGTAAAGGAGGTTTTGTGGGCGAGGGGCTTGGACTTCCAGCAAGCATGTGTGAGCGTGTTAGATAGGAGTGAATGGAGACGAATGGTTTTTGGGACATGACGATCTGTTGGAGTGTGAGCAGGGTAACATTTTGTGAAGGGATTCAGGGAAACCAGTTAATTGATTTAGTTGGACTTGAGTCCTGAAATGGGAAGTACAATGCCTGCACTTTAAAGGAGGGGTCTGAGATAGTGACAGCTGGGAGGGACTTTCTCAGCTGTCGTATCTGAGCTCCTCTGCAAAGACAGTGATTATGTATGAGTGTGGTGAAAGTGTTGAATGATGATGAAAGTATTTTCTTTTTTGGGGGTTTTCTTTCTTTGGGTCACCCTGCCTCGGTGGGAGACGGCCGACTTGTTGAAAAAAAAAAAATATATATAGGGTGGGTTGATTGCATTTTCCTGGACTGCAGGAAGGCTCTCTGACACAGTTCCTCACATGAGATTAGTAAAGAAGTTGGAAGAACAAGCAGGTATAACAGGAAGGGCACTGAATGGATCAGGGAATACCCTCAAAGGAGGCAACAACGGGTCATGGTGCGTGGTGAGGTATCGCGGGCGCCTCTGACGAGCGGTGTACCGTAGGTCAGTCCTAGGACCAGTGTTATTCTGGTACAATATATGTAAATGACATGACGGATGGGATAGACTCAGAAGTGTCTCTATTCTGCGGGATGATGAAAATAATGAGGAGAATCACATGGGAAGAGGACCAGGCGGGGGCTGCAAACAGACCTGACCTCGACATCTGGTCTAGCAACTGGCTTCTCGAATTCAACCCCTCCAAATGCAAAGTCATGAGGATCGGAAAAGGGGTAAAAAAACCGGGCCACAGAGTACAAGCTAGGCGGACAAAGGCTCCCAAAACCGGCAAAGGAGAAAGACCTTGGAGGGGAGTATAACGCCTAGCACGCTCCGGAGGCAAAATCAACCAGAAAACCCGGGGCGATTGGGGCGACTGGAAAACCTAAGATTAGCGTTCCGTTCCCTTTAAAAAGGGAAATTTCGTTCAAGACACTCTATACCGTGTACGCCAGGCCCATACTAGAATATGCAGCACCAGTCGGGAAAACCCACACCTGGTCAAGAACGAAAAAAAACTAGAGAAAGTGCAAAAAGGTTTGCGACAAGGTTAGTTCCACAACTCAGGGGTCTGTCTTATGAAGAAAGGTTGAGGGAAATAGGACTAAAAAACAGAGGAAAGAAGGGTCAGAGGAGACATGATAAAGACATACAAAATACTGCGGGGAATTGACAAGGTAGACAGTGACAGGATGTTCCAGAGAGGGAACACGGAAACAAGGGGGGAAAATTTGGAAAACTGAAGACTCAGATGAGTCGGGATGTTAGGGAAATATTTCTTCAGCCAAGAGAGTCAGGAAGGGGAAAAGTCTAGAGAAAGATATAGTGGAGGCAGGAACCCATAGTTTTAAGACAAGGTATGATAAAGCTCATGGAGCAGGGAGAGCAGAGACCCAGTAGCAGACAGCGAAGAGGCGGGGCCAGGAGCTGAGTCTCGACCCCTGCAAACCCCAATTAGGTGAGTACACTGCAAGACCCCAAACAGACATCAACCAAATCTTTTTAAAAGGGCTGCAGAAAACAATATGAAGTTCAATGATGGGAAAATTTTAATTACTCCTATATGGAAAACGTGAGGAAATTAAAATCTCATCGGAGTATAAAACAAATTCCAACCCACAATAGAGCGAAAAAAAAGTCAAAGACCTGGGAGGATCATGACAGAGGATCTCACCTTCAAGGACCATAACACTGTACAATGCACTAAAAAAAATGACGGGAGGGATAATGAACCTTCAAAACCAGGGATGCCAACCCCATGATGACACTTTTCAGGTCGCTTTTTCTATCTGGGCTGGATTATTGCCAACAACTGCACCTTCAAGGCAGGTAAAATTTGTGAACTAGAAAATGTACAGAGAACCCCTTTTTGCACCATAACACAAAAACCACCTCAAACTGGGAACGTTTAAGTTCCTAAACCTGTACCCCCGGGAATGCAGGGAGAGATACATTATTAATACATTTGGGAAAATTGAGATTAGTACCAAACTTGCACACGAGGTAACTCCCCCAGCAAAAAAACCGGCAGACGATTTAAAACCCCCCTAAAAAGGGGGCCCCAGCACGTTGAGAGACAAAACCGTTTAGGGGGCCCAAACTTTTAAAGCCTCCCAGCATAAAAAGGGGGGTTACCAAAGACCCCCGGCGTCTTCAGCGGGGGCTGGGCAGGCACTAAAATCTGCCACCAGCCAGGGGGGTTTATACCTGAGCATGAGAGAATTCCCCGGGGTCAACGCCCCCGCGGCCCGGTCTGTACCAGGGCCCCCTGTTTGGGCCAGAGCTTACAACCAGGCTGTTACTGCTGGCCGCACGAGTTCAACGACGAACCACAGCCCGGCTGACCGGACCGATTTTAGGTGCCTGTCCAGGGCCCGCTTTAAGAAGCCAGGGGCTTTTTAATCCCCGATGTATGCTGGGGGGCAGTTAACAATCTTGGGCCCCACCCTTTTTGTTTTCCCCCCAACGGTAGTGGCCCCCGCTCTTTATTGGGGGGGTGTTACCTGAAATTGCCGCAAGTATTGGGGGAAGTAAGGGGGCTTGTCACAGCAGGTCACTGAACTGTAACTCCCTGATGCTCACTCCCACCCCTCACAAAAAACAAACCGACATTAAATTAAAAATTGCAATTTTAAACATTAATAAATAATGGAAATGATAAAATAACGTATTAAAGCTGGGACACAAAAGAAATTGGTATTAACACTTACCATTTAATTACTAGAAGACAATGCTGATATAACACACCCTAACCTTACCATAGCATGAATTTACACCCAACGCAAAACTATTGTCAATATGGGTAAGGTCTACTAAAGTGTATTGATGGAAGAATTGGTGTCATCTATTTTTCCATCCTGGTTGCCGAATTGTAAGGGTTTTTATATTTTTACCCCAATTCGCAGCAGGAACTTTCAAATTTAAATTAAATTGAGGCCAAATAACCAATTGACCCTTTTGAGAATATTACATTGCACAACCAGTCCAATGTTCACGCATTAAAATTTAATATGGCCCCTGTGCCCGCCCCTCCCAGGCTGTTTTGCCTTTCCCTCATTGAAATTTTCGAAGGGGCCAAATAGACCATTTTTAAAACACAATTTATTTTTATTTATATGTTCTACATTTAGGGAAAATTTTGTAAAATTCCCACAAATATAAAATTTTTAGAAAAATGGCAATGAAACCCCAAAATTGTGTCTGGGGCCTCACAGCGAGCTTCAGGACCCCTTTCCCCACCGTTGGTACGGACCATTCCGATTTCCGTCCATGTAATAACGGAGAAACCTAACTGCCTTCAAATTTTCAACACTGGTGTGGCCTATCAAAAGATTGAAATTGAAAATAGACTGGTAGAGGCCAATTTGTCAATTTTATTTAAAAAAACCAAAAGGGTTGGGTGGTTTACTTTTCCCCGGTTAATTTTAACCCCCGGGTTTTAATTTTAATGGTCAGCCCCAAAAATTTTAAGGGACTGAGTGATGCAACTTTACGACACCACTCATCCATATCCAAAAAGACTCACTATTTACAATCATCATCCATGAATAACTTCACGAAGTTGTCAAAGGGTCCCGGTGTAGGCGGTTTTGGGAAAATTCAAGGGTGGACAAACACCGCCACACCCTTTGGGTTTCCCTAACTGCATACACCCCCTAGAAAAACTGTTATCGGGAGCTGAACCAAATTTGCTAAAAACACACAAACAAATTACCGATTCTATTGAAAATATGACAAAGTTAACCAAGAATTGCCAAAATCTGAGAATTAACCGAATTATTTTTATAATCATGGGGAGCGCAAACCCGTAGGTTTAAACAGCGCCGGGGGGGAAGGGGAAGGCATTCAGGCTAAATTCGGGAACAGGAGCACAGATCCACCCATAGATCAAGAGCCCTCACGAGCGTCAAGGAACCTTTGAGGGAAGAATTAACCTGAAATATAATTAAAAAAGCACGTAACAACACGAGCGTTGATCTACAATATTTAAACTACAGTGTAAAATATTGCAAAAAAACCACATATCACAACACCTAAATTTTACGTATTAAACCTCACGTCAGAAAATATTTAACTATAAATAATCCAAGTTAAATTTGGCAATTAGTTTCACTAAAAATTTGTTTATATAATCTCTAAACGGGAGTTTTTTTAGGGAATTCGAGCGCGAAATAAAATTTTGGAAAATTTTTAAGTAATGTTTAACAATGTTACAGTAGTAGTAATAATACTTATAAGATAACCTTAGCTGAGTTAAGAAGATATGGCGGCAAGAGAGAGAATGGAAGATGAGTCTTCATAACACGACGACGGAAAGCTTCACATATTTCAAAAAGCGCCATCTTTTTGGTTTATTTCCCGAATGCAAATTCTGCCGCCATGTCTTGAATAGATTGAGGAAGTTCGTCCATACCAGACATCATTTTACCCCATACGTTGCATCCCCAGTCCCAAATTGAATTTATACGTATTTATTATTAAACTATTTACCACAGCGATGTCGTAAATGAAAGTTTAGTTGAGAAGGTAAATATATATTTTATTTTTAAAGTTGTTAATGTTGAGTTTGGCTGTTCAGAGAATACAAAAAAAATTTAGTTTTAAAAAGATATTATCATACTCTATTTGTGGTGATCTCATTGGTGTTGGACTGTCAGCTTTATCCAGGTCAGGGTTGGGGGCAGTCCAGAGGCCCTCCTGCAGCCAGGTTGTCCCAGACTTGGGCACCCCACTTACGTCACTGGACCTGAGAAAAAAAAAAAAGAGACTGTATTGCTTGTCACAATGTTGGTGGAATAAATACTATTCATCTAAAAAAGAGATGCCATCTATTTCATCTGAAATAGAGAAGAAAAAGGGCCCTAGAAGAGGCCATAATATACAGCCTACTTTTTTGTCCATTTTCATATTACAATTGAGTCACAATATTATCAGTTATGAATAAAATATCTTAAAATATAAAAAACTATTAACAATACCCTTTAAAATTATATATGCAATTAATACAAATTTTAATTTCTATGCACCTTGAAGTTGTATATCTTGTTCAATTTTGGTGAATACGGTGGGAGAAGCCATCCGTCGGGCAGAGTTTGACCATACCCTGCTTGAGAGCTGTTGTTCCTGCCCACCCTGGCCAGCCACTCTACTCATCACCACCCCCTCGTGACCACTAAAAACCCTTTACTCACCCCCTATGTTTAAAAAATACACTTAGTAGACAGAGTATGACGATAAGTATTGTTGACACATTTTTTTACATTTACTTTTCGCTAGTAAAAGAAAGAAAGTTAGTAGGTCCTCTACTTCAACAGATTAAAAGTGAATGACACAAAAAGGGAAACTTTGTAAATCATTAACGTGTTTTCAATGAATAATTAAACATGAGCATCGGCCTGAGATGGAGAAAATAATGAATGAAAAAGCCCCCACAAAACGGGATTTTTACCCCTTTTAGGTTTAAAACACATTATAAACTTGACCTCCCAGTGCACTCATGGACATCAATCACAGAACCAGTAGGTCCGTTACACTGTTATATTTCATAAGTCCTTAAAATTTAATTCAAAATCACCCGAGAACAAACTTACAGCAAATTTCAAGTTTCAAAGGGGGTTGTTACTAACAGAGATATTGAGTTATATGATAAGGTTTTAAAATGGTGAACAATGATAAGACAGACTTATACGTACATCAGTAAAGCATGGATAAGTTTCCACACACGAGACAAGAAGCTAGACTAGAGCAGCTCCGCCATCCTTGAGTGCTTCTCCAAAAAGGGGGACAGTAAAGCTAGAAAAGAACTACAGACCAATAGCGCTAACGCCCCTTTCATAAAAATTTTTGAAAGGGTTCAAAAGCAAGATCGCCCCCCATCTAGATACCCATCATTACACAACCCATGGCAGCATGGGTTTAGAGCATGCCCTGTCTGTCCCAACTACTGGACCATATGACAAGGTCCGGGATGCTCTAGAAGACACATAATGCAGATATAATATACACAAACTTTGAAAAACCCTTTTGACAAGTGTGACCAGGGTTTAATACCCACAAAATGCGTGATAAAGGAATAACAGGAAAAGTTGGTAGATGGATTATAATTTTCTAACGCCTAACCCATGAGGGGGGCAAAACAACACGGGTTGACCCCGCCTAGTCGCAGTGTTGTTATTGATTAAATTTCCATTTTCCGGTTAAAATAATATATATACTACGACAAAAACAGAAGAGGAAGAGGAAATGGAATCAGGTATGATCTGAGGAAGCGTAGCCCAAATTTTTTAATCAAGACCCTGCACTAGCATCAAGACATCCCCCAGAAAGACTGACTGGTAACTAATGATACGTTTACAAAGTTTGTAAAGAACACATGTATCATTGTACCCGGTCACTGATGTATCATTGACCCTGATCACTGATGTATCATTGCCCCCTGGTCACAGGCATGTAATTTCCCCTGGTCACAGGCATGTATCATTGTACCCTGGTCACAGGCATGTATCGTACCTGGTCACTGATGAAAATTGTACCCTGGTCACTGAGGCATGTATCTTTTACCCGGTCACTGATGCGTATCATTGTACCCGGGTCACGGGGATGTATCATTGTACCCTGGTCACTGAGGCATGTATCATTGTCCCCTGGTCATGAGGCATGTATCAGTGTACCCTGGCCTGATGTATAAATTGTTTTTCCCTGGTCACTGATGTATCATTGTCCCCTTTTGGTCACTGATGTATCATTGTACCCTGGTCACTGATGCATGTATCATTGACCCTGGTCACTGATGCATGTATCATTGTACCGGTCACTGATGCCTGGTCACGGGGCCTGAAATTGCACCCATATCCAACACATAACAAAGAAATTCCAAAACGGGGGGACCCTCTAAGATACGGTATTATGTTCCACAATCAGCCCTACTCACCATATACTTCACTCATCTACCCCCTACCTCACATATGCCTTTTGGGCATGGGGATCAACAGCAATTACCCCCTAAAGCCAATAATAACCCAACAGAAAGCCGCAGTAAGAAATCAGCAACCAACGCTAGGCAACACCCCCCCACTCTTCAAAGACCTAAACCTACTCACTGTTCAGAACATCCATACTTACTACTCTGCTATCTACATTTATAGAACCATTAATTCCAATTTTAAACCCCTGAGCAAAAACACTTTTTTTGACAGTTGCGACAGGACCCATAGACATAAAAAACCAGACATAAACATCTCTTTGACATTCCCGTCCGACTAAATCTATACAAAATTCAATGCACATAAAAGGGCCTAAAATCTGAACCCCCCGCCTGAAAACCCAGAACTGCAGACAAACCTCCATTTTCAAAAGCACCGTTAAAAAACATCTTATCTCACTTACGCACCCAACCGATAGCAACCACATAAAAACTATTTTCTTGCACATATCCACAGCAAAAACACTTATTGATATCTGTGTTTCCCCCTAATTTGAAAGAACTTACCAAAATTTAATAAACTGTTGCTTCATAATTTTAAGCAGTCATAAGTTTGCCAAAACACCCCAATATAGAAACTGTAATATGCCAAACATCACCTTTCCCATTAATATATAAACAAATTTTTAAATTTTTTAAATGTTTAAATTCCAGTACCTCTTTTTGTAAACCTAGTTAATCACTACAATTACCTAACCTTACTATCTGTATAATCATTGTGTCACTATAGAGTAAGACCTATCATAAGAAAAATAAAAGCCGGGGCATACCTGGGCATATTATTGGCCATTTGTAATATCTACTTAAAAAAATGCATAATTATAAGTACACCCCCCCTTTGTATATTACCAGAAATAAAAAATTTGAATTTGAATTTGAATTTAAATTTTAATTTTCCTTGGTCACTGATGCATGTATCACTGTACCCGGGTCACTGATGTGTATCATTGTCCCCTGGTCACTGATGCATGTATCATTGCCCTGGTCACTGATGCATGTATCATTGTACCTGTCACTGATGCATGTATCACTGTACCCGGTCACTGATGCATGTATCACTGTACCCTGGTCACTGATGCGTATCATTGTACCTTGGTCACTGATGAGATACGCCCGGTCACTGATGCATGTATCATTGTCCCTTTGGGTCACTGATGCATGTATCAGCCCTGGTCACTGATGCATGTATACGTACCCGGTCACTGATGTGTATCATTGTACCTTACTGAGCATGTATCACTGTCCCCGGTCACTGATGCAGTATCACGTCCCCTGGTCACTGATGCATGTATCATTGACCCTGGTCACTGATGCATGTATCATTGTACCTTGGTCACTGATGCATGTATCATTGTACCCTGGTCAGATGCAACATTGTACCTTTCACTGATGCATGTATCACGTACCCTTACTGATGCATGCATCAAAAAACAATTTCTAGTATTGTTATTATACAGAAGCATCAACATACTGTAACTTGAAATAAATTATACAATAGATTAAACTCAACCTTTTTCTTGTATTGTCTTTTAATAGTATTTTATTTCACATATATATTTACCCCGGTCACTTGCTGTATATTTTACCCTGGTACTGATGGATCATGTCCCTGTCATTTTTTATGTAACTCCCCGGGCATTTATGCATGTATCATTGTACCCTGGTCACTGATGCATGTATCATTGTACCCTGGTCACTGATGCATGTATCATTTTCCTGGTCACTGATGAAAATTTTCCCCTGGGCACTGATGCATGTATCATTGTCCCTGGTCACTGATGGTTTTTCAGTACCCCGGTCACTGATGCTGTTACTGTACCCCGGCACTGATGCATGTATCACTGTACCCCGGGCACTGACATGTATAGTACCCGGGCACTGATGCGTATCATTGATGGGCACTGATGATGTATCATTGTACCCTTACGATGATGTATCATTGTACCCTGGTCACTGATGCATGTATCATTGACCCCGGTCACTGATGCAATCTTTTACCCCGGCACTGATGATGTACATTGATGGCACTGATGTATCATTGTACCCCGGTCACTTTATGTATCATTGACCCCGGTCACTGATGCATGTATCATTGACCCTGGTCATGATGTATATGTCCCCGGTCACTGATGCATGTATCATTGTACCCTGGGCACTGATGCATGTATCATTGACCCTTACTGATACATGAACTGTGTCTACGACTGACAACAATGTAATCAAACGTTGTATAATTGATAACATCCATCCTCACGATGGTGTTTTTGATTTTATTATTTTATTATTATTATTATTATTATTATTATTATTATTATTATTATTATTATTATTATTATTATTATTATTATTATTGCTTATGGAGAAGCAATAAGCCCGAAGGCTCGAATAGCGCCGAGGAAAGGATTTAAACAAATTTAGTAAATTTATTCAGATACAGGTACACATAAATAGTTACATAAATTAACATACACAGCAACATTTTGTAGATAACCCAAAATAAAATCGGACAAAGTGATTTATTTCCCTTGTGGTCCAATATCTTATTTAATTTTAAAAGTTAAACTCAATGAGATATACTAGGGAAAAAGATAAACTGAGTTAATAAATAATAAAAAAAGGCACAATACCGGGGGTTGTGTGTGTTAAATGATTTTTTACATTACCAAAAGAGAGGATGGGTCATAGTAACAGGACATGAATGGTACAGAATAGGACAGTATGTTAGCATACAAGAAATTTGACCCAAAAAAGGATATAAGAATAAAAAACCATTCCAACCCAGGCAAGCAACTAAAATAAAATCAGTTGTATCATGGTACTGAGGTGAAATATGTTGATTAGTAACTGAATGAGTCGACCCAAGTGAAATGAGATATAGAGACAGACTGACGAGATAGTGAGGTAATTGATATGAACGACCATCAATAAATATACAGAGTAACAAGGCCGCGGTCATGCTTGACCGCATGACATAAGAGATAACGGCGAGTTAATATGCAAGTCACAATGAACTGAAACAGTTATAAGAGACAGCAGGTTAAGAATGCAAGTCACAAGCAGTGACTAAACAAACAAGAGACAGCAGGTTAAGAATGCAAGTCACAACACAGTGCTTGGAAAAAATCCTACATAACGAACACTTTGATAGACGATGTTTCGGCTGTCATGGACCAGTCTCAGGTCACAACTGAGGAGAGAAGACCACAAGACACCTGGGGAAGTGGGGGTAGGGAAAGGGGGTGGGGGTGGTGTAGTAGTAAAGTAGTTTATAGTAGCAATAAAATTTGTGTAGTTTACAAAGGGTCAATTTAAAGGAAAAAAAGGTAACCCCGTTTTATATAATAAAAAATAAATTTCGGTTATAACTGAAATTTGTCTTTAGTAAATACAAACTGTCACCATACATATACAATTTAGTAAATACATTTAGGTACATGTATATATAAATTCAGTTAAAAATTATCATACATAGTAACGCATTTTAATTTATCTAGAATAACCCAAGGAAAAGCCAGACAAAGTGATTATTTCTATTGGGGTCCACCCAAACACGCCCCAAAGAGTTCATTAAAAAAAAGAAAATAAAGAAAATAGAACAGGGCACCAGGCAGGAAAGAAGTAAAGAGAAATACAGAAGACAAGTCAAGAAAACGTAAGAAGACAAAGGCGGTCTAGTCACGAGGCTTGATGATCAGAGCATTTAACATTGTGTAAAAAAGGAGGGAATACAGAAAAAAATCTGGGGTTAAGATTCATGTTGGGAATGTTATATTTGGCCCATTTACCAAGACGGGGTCTGAGAAGGTCAGGAGGATATATATTTTTAGAAGAGGATCAATTTATACGTTTGGCTATGATCTATGAAAAGAGAACTGTTAGTGTCAAGACGAAATTTTTTTGGTGTATAAGAACGAAAAGGGAAAGTCATCTCAAGTTTCCCCTTAAAAGTGGTTTATTCTGTGAATAATAAGTTGTTTTACGCGAGATAAGTGGAAACCCTTTTTCACCCATCTTTCCTCTTTTTTTTTACTGATTTACGTTTTCATGCTACACTGACAGCTATTATATTTAGTGGAAGAAAAGGGTTGGGGATAAGATCTGTTCCTTGGGTGAAGATAATTATTATATTCAAAGAAAATCCATACGGGTCCGACTGGCTCGAGTTAAGAGCCGTTCACCGTAACCATCCACCTTCCTTTAAGGGCAGGGGATCGCAAATTGGGGGGGCCCTTTTTAAGAACAGTTAAGAAGCGTCCTCAGCCTATACATGAGGGGCGGGGTCGATCCTCGGCACGAGGAAAAGTTGGGATGTTTCCGCACCCGATACCCCGTTCACCTAGCAGTAAGAAGATATCTGGGGTTAGTTTGGGATCCCAAGTAAACAAGCGAGTCTTTGATGACGCACTGACTTTATCGGGACCGTAGAAACCCCTTTGGTTAAAAAATTGAACCAAATCTTATTTTTCCTTTTCTGATCTTAAGCGGGGACCTTGTGAAGCAATTGTGGACCATCACATTACTAAACACGTTAAAATGCTTTCCATGGCAGAAAAAGCCTCAGCCCTACCTCTGTTACCTGAAGTGTCTGAGGCATTCTTCGTCATGCTACAAGACATTTTCATTACGAAGTGTTTTAGGCGCGCGATCCAATTATCCCCTTAGCACATAAGCAGCCACCTCCTCAATGATCCAAGAAAGTTTTCCCCTTTGCACATAAGCAGCCACTCTACCTCAATGATCCAAGAAAGTTATCCCCTTAGCAATGCGCCCCACTTACCTCAAAGATCCAAAAGTTTTCCCCTTAGCACATAAGCAGCCACTCTACCTCAATAATCCAAAAAAGGACCACTTTGTACATAAGCAGCCACTCCCTCAATGATCAAGAAAGGTATCCCTTTGCACATAAGCAGCCACTCTTCCTCAATGATCAAGAAAGGTATCCCTTAGACATAAGAGCCACTCTACCAAGATTTAAGAAAGGTATCCACTTACCCCATAACAGCCACTCTCCTCAAGATCAAGAAAGGATCCCCTTTCAATGCAGCCACTCACCTCAAGATCCAAGAAAGGATCCACTTAACATAAGGACTCACCTCAATGATCCAAGAAAGGATCCCCCCTAAACAACCCCCCTAAACCAAAAAAACCACTTTTTAAAAATTCAATATCCAAGAAAGGTATCCCCTTTAAAATAACAGCCACTCTACCCTTTAATATCCAAGAAAGGTATCCACTTAACATAAGCAGCCACTCACCTCAATACCCCAAAAAAGGTATCCCACACATAACAGCCACTCACCCCAATGATCCAAGAAAGGTATCCCTTAACATAAGCAGCCACTCACCTCAAAGATCCAAGAAAAGGGATCCCTGACATAAAACCACTCTACCTCAAGATCCAAGAAAGGACCTTGACATAAGCAGCCACTCTACCCTTCCAAAAAATCCCCAAGAAAAAGCCTATCCCTTAGCACTAAGCAGCCACTCTACCTCAATGATCCGAGTCATCCCCACATCTCATAATTTCATTTATAGGGGAAATGCAAAAAACCCCTAGGGGGCCCTACAACGCCTTGGGAAATGAGAGAGATTCAGGCTTGATCCCAAAGGGAAAAAAAATCAGGTCCAATTCCCTTGATCAAGAGCCCCCCGCCAACTTCAGGGGAAACCCTTTATTGAGGGGGGCTGTATTTCATAACCCGAGTACATGACCGGCTTAGGGAAAGGTGTTCAAAATATATTTAATGGTTCAGTACACAGGAGAAACTTAAAATTACAATATTAAAAAGAATTTTCACTTTTTCAGTTCTACCTACCAATATTTAAAATTTCAAAAATACTATGCATAAATGGCTAAAGTCTGTTTCCACGGGGAGTGTCCAGGTTGATTCCCGGCGAAGGTATAAACATTGGACGGTTTTTCCCGGGTTTTCTATGTTCACCCCTCAGTAAATGGGGCCCGGGGGTTTGTGGGTTTCATATATGTC
This sequence comes from Cherax destructor, assembly GCA_009830355.1. Taxonomy (NCBI): domain Eukaryota; kingdom Metazoa; phylum Arthropoda; class Malacostraca; order Decapoda; family Parastacidae; genus Cherax; species Cherax destructor. Next base: position 2,080 of record WNWK01010353.1, on the reverse strand, counting down.
ACTGATGTCAGCTAGGGCTGTATACCTTGTACATGTACTTGTAGTAAATAAAGATAGTATTATTATTATAATCAAAAAGAATCGCAAACCCCGGGTCCTACAGCGGTTTTCGGTTACATACGTATTTAATGACTCATTTTATTTATTTAGGTAATTACGTACAAAACATTCGTAAGTTAAAAATCTTCTTGGGAATTTAGAACAAACTGAAAATATGGAAGAACCTTTTTAAATTTGGGATTATTTGCCAAGGCAAAATGTAAAAAAAGTTATAACTCAGGTCAGATTACTGACAGTGATAAGGAAATGTGTGAACTTTTAACACTTACTTCCTCTCAGTTTTTACTAAAAAAGATACTAGAGAAATTCCAGAAATAATAAATTATGGGAACAGGACGATAATAAACTGTGCACTATTGGAGAAAAAGTGACATGGTCATCAGACAAATAGAGAAATTAAAACCTAACAAATCCCCAGGCCCTGTTGAACTGTTTGCGGGGGTTTTAAAGGAATGTAAAGAGGAACTTAGCATACCTTTGGTTAATCTTTTCAATATATCACTACAAACTGGCATAGTGCCAGACAAGTGGAAAATGGCAAATGTAATACCTATTTACAAGGCAGGTGACAGGCCCTTTAGCTTCAAACCCATAGACCAATAAGCTTTACGTCCATAGTTGGAAAATTTATGGAATCAATAATTGCCAAGCAATTCGTATCCATCTTGAAAGGCATAAATTGATTAATGAATCCCCAGCACGGGTTTAAAAGGGGCGTTCCTGTCTTGAATCTACTAACTTTCTTCACTAAGGTATTTGAGGAGGTAATCATGGTATTGAATATGATACTGTGTATATGGACTTCAGTAAGGCTGATAGAGTTCCCCATCAGAGGCTATTGAGGAAACTTAAGGTACACGGAATGGGAGGAGAATTTTTTTCCGGGGTAGGGCATGGTTGACAAAAGGCAGCAGCGAGTTTGCATAAATGGGGAGAAATCAGAAGGGGGGCACGTCACAGGCGGTGTTCCACAGGGGTCAGTGTTGGGCCCTTTTTGTTCACAATTTACAAAACGACATAGATGAGGGAATAATTGTTTTCGCTTTTATTGTGTGGGTTTGGGAAATTTGTTTTTTACTCCGAAGAAATTAAAATCTCATCGGTACAAAACTAATTCCAGCCACACAATAGAGCGAAAAACTAATGTCAAAGACCTGGGAGTGATCATGTCAGAGGATCTCACCTTCAAGGACAATAACACCGTAGCAATTGCATCTGCTAGAAAATGACAGGATAGATAATGAGAACCCTTTAAAACCAGGGATGCCAAGCCCATGTTGACACTTTACAGATCGCTTGTTTTATCTAGGCTGGAATATTTCTGACACTAACCGCACTTTTCAAGGCGGTGAAATTCTGACCTTGAAAATTTCAGAGAACCTTCACGGCACGCATAACTGCGATAAACCACCCAATTACTGGGAACGCTTGAAGTTCCTAAACCTGTACCCCTAGAACGCGGGGGAGAGATACATTATTATATCACATGAAAATTTCGAGGGATTAGTACCAAACTTGCACACGAAAATCACTCCCTACGAAAGCAAAAGACTCGGCAGGCGATGTAACATCCCCCAATGAAGAGCAGGGGTGCCACTAGCACGTTGAGGGGCAACACAATAAGTGTGAGGGCCCAAGATTGTTCAACTGCCTCCCAGCATACATCAGGGGATTACCAACAAACCCCTGGCTGTCTTCAACGGCACTGGACAGGCAAACCAAAGTCGGTGCCTGACCAGCCAGGCTGTGGTTCATACGTTGGACTGCACCCGCAGTAACAGCCTGGGTTGATCAGGCTATGATCCAACATGAGGCCTGGTCACAGACCGGACCGCAGGGGCGTTGACCCCTGGAATTCTCTCCAGGTAAACTCCCGGTAAGAAAATTTGGTGATGACACCAAAATAGGCCGTCCAATTCATTCTAATGAGGACATTAGAGCACTCCAGGACGATTTGAATAGACTGATGCAGTTTAATATAGACAAATGCAAAGTTCTAAATGTTGGGCAAGAAAATAAC
>WNWK01010352.1:0-70649 GCA_009830355.1 Cherax destructor | reverse complement strand
TCCATTGTTTTGCATGAGTTCTCTACTAACCTTGAAAACCTCCTGCGTGTCATTTATTTCATGTAATGTTTGGGTTTTTTACTTTTTTTTCGCTGTTTCACAAATATTTAAATAAAAACGTTAATTTTCGGAGGGACTGACAGCGTTCAATCAGCTTGCAAATAATTTCCATCATTTGTGAATATTTCAGTAAAATGTGATACATAAATAACTTTATTTTTGTAGCTTTTCCAAATAATTTTTGTCTCTTAATATTTTCTTTCTGTGATGATCTTGCCCATGCTGTTATACTCTGGCACATCTTGCCCATGCTGTTATACTCTGGCACATCTTGCCCATGCTGTTATACTCTGGCACATCTTGCCCACGCTGTTATACTCTGGCACATCTTGTCCATGCTGTTATACTCTGGCACATCTTGTCCATGCTGTTATACTCTGGCACATCTTGCCCACGCTGTTATACTCTGGCACATCTTGCCCATGCTGCAATACTCTGGCACATCTTGCCCATGCTGTTATACTCTGGCACATCTTGCCCATGCTGTTATACTCTGGCACATCTTGCCATGCTGTTAACTCTGCACATCTTTGCCCATGTTGTATATCTATGACATCTTGCCCATGCTGTTATCTCTGCACATCTTGCCCATGCTGTTATCTTCTGGACATCTTGCCCATGCTGTTATACTCTGGCACATCTTGTCCATGCTGTTATACTCTGGCACATCTTGCCCATGCTGTTATACTCTGGCACATCTTGCCCATGTGTTATACTCTGGCACATCTTGCCCATGTTGTTATACTCTGGCACATCTTGCCCATGCTGTTATACTCTGGCACATCTTGCCCATGTTGCTATACTCTGGCACATCTTGCCCATGCTGGTATACTCTGGCACATCTTGCCCATGTTGCTATACTCTGGCACATCTTGCCCATGTTGCTATACTCTGGCACATCTTGCCCATGCTGTTATACTCTGGCACATCTTGCCCATGCTGTTATACTCTGGCACATCTTGTCCATGCTGTTATACTCTGGCACATCTTGCCCATGCTGTTATACTCTGGCACATCTTGCCCATGCTGTTATACTCTGGCACATCTTGCCCATGCTGTTATACTCTGGCACATCTTGCCCATGTTGCTATACTCTGGCACATCTTGCCCATGCTGTTATACTCTGGCACATCTTGCCCATGTTGCTATACTCTGGCACATCTTGCCCATGCTGTTATACTCTGGCACATCTTGCCCATGCTGTTATACTCTGGCACATCTTGCCCATGTTGCTATACTCTGGCACATCTTGCCCATGCTGTTATACTCTGGCACATCTTGCCCATGTTGCTATACTCTGGCACATCTTGCCCATGCTGTTATACTCTGGCACATCTTGTCCATGTGTTATACTCTGGCACATCTTGCCCATGTTGCTATACTCTGGCACATCTTGCCCATGCTGTTATACTCTGGCACATCTTGCCCATGTTGCTATACTCTGGCACATCTTGCCCATGCTGTTATACTCTGGCACATCTTGTCCATGCTGTTATACTCTGGCACATCTTGCCCATGCTGTTATACTCTGGCACATCTTGCCCATGTTGCTATACTCTGGCACATCTTGCCCATGCTGTTATACTCTGGCACATCTTGCCCATGTTGCTATACTCTGGCACATCTTGCCCATGCTGTTATACTCTGGCACATCTTGCCCATGTTGCTATACTCTGGCACATCTTGCCCATGCTGTTATACTCTGGCACATCTTGCCCATGTTGTATACTCTGGCACATCTTGCCCATGTTGCTATACTCTGGCACATCTTGCCCATGCTGTTATACTCTGGCACATCTTGCCCATGTTGCTATACTCTGGCACATCTTGCCCATGCTGTTATACTCTGGCACATCTTGCCCATGTTGCTATACTCTGGCACATCTTGCCCATGCTGTTATACTCTGGCACATCTTGCCCATGCTGTTATACTCTGGCACATCTTGCCCATGTTGCTATACTCTGGCACATCTTGCCCATGCTGTTATACTCTGGCACATCTTGCTCATGTTGCTATACTCTGGCACATCTTGCCCATGCTGTTATACTCTGGCACATCTTGCCCATGCTGTTATACTCTGGCACATCTTGTCCATGCTGTTATACTCTGGCACATCTTGCCCATGCTGTTATACTCTGGCACATCTTGCTCATGCTGTTATACTCTGGTACATCTTGCCCATGCTGTTATACTCAAGCACATCTTGCCCATGCTGATATATTCAAGCACATCCCCTTGCTCAGGTTATTATACTGAAGTACATTCATTTTCCAAGGATGAAACACTCAGACACATCACCTTGCCCATGCTGCTACACTCAGACACATCACCTTGCCCATGCTGCTACACTCAGACACATCACCTTGCCCATGCTGCTACACTCAGACACATCACCTTGCCCATGCTGCTACACTCAGACACATCACCTTGCCCATGCTGCTACACTCAGACACATCACCTTGCCCATGCTGCTACACTCAGACACATCACCTTGCCCATACTGCTACACTCAGACACATCACCTTGCCCATGCTGCTACACTCAGACACATCACCTTGCCCATGCTGCTACACTCAGACACATCACCTTGCCCATGCTGCTACACTCAGACACATCACCTTGCCCATACTGCTACACTCAGACACATCACCTTGCCCATGCTGCTACACTCAGACACATCACCTTGCCCATGCTGCTACACTCAGATATATTTCGATTACATTCTCTTGCCCAGGAAAATGCTTATTTTTCATGGACAAGGGATTAGTTAATTAGTATACATTCCCTGGCAACTATAATAATAATAATAATATCTTTATTTACTACAAGTACATGTACAAGGTATACAGGCCTAGCTGACATCAATGACATACTACTATATAGAAAACCACTTGTTATGCAGAGCATTTCGGGCAAATTAGGTCAGTTCTGTCCCAGGATCCGACCCACACCAGTCGACTAACACCCAGGTACCCATTTTACTGATGGGTGAACATAGACCACCGGTGTAAGGAAACACGTCCGATGTTTCCACCCCTTCGCCGGGAATCGAACCCGGACCCTCACTGTGTGAAGCGAGAGCTTTTGCCACCAGGCAAAAATAATCATTTCAATCAGTATCTGTCAATAGAAATCTATTGATCATCACCATCCTATGTTTATAAATAAAATTTTCAGTGAAATACAATGAAGTCTCATTATTAATTCCCTCTTTAATGCGAACTTTAGTCTTTTCAAGAGTCCGCTGTCTGATTATGATTGTTTTATAACAACAGTCCTTCACTTTATTCATGTCAACGCAAGATCGCTTTTTCCAAAATTAGCAGATATTTGGATTCTAGCTAACAGAAGTAGGGTGGCATTTAAATCCATCTCTGAATCCTGGTTGGATGATGCTGTGACTGACGACGAGGTCAAAATAGAAGGTTACAATATAAAACGCTTAGATAGGAATAGAAAAGATGGTGGTGTATGTGCCTACATAAGAAATGACTTAGCCTACAACCCAAGACCTGATTTAAATGACAATAAACTGGAGATTCTATGGTTTGAAGTGTTGCTTCCCAAGACCAAACCCATCTTACTAGGAACTAGTTATCGCCCTCCCACCCATGACCAGTTCTTAGAGGTCTTTTCGAGAGTCTTGTCCGGACTTGAGAACAATTGGGAGACTGGGAGATTTCAATATCTGTTTTCAACAGCAAAATAACGGGCTATGTAAAAGGTATAAGCAAATTCTAGGTTTAAATAGTTACTCTCAACTAATTAATACACCAACCCGGATCACACAGTTCTCAGCCACCCTAATTGACCACATACTTTGTAACCGCCCTGAGAACATAAGTCAGTCAGGGGTCATTACCACAGGTCTTAGTGATCATTTCATCATTTACTGTACCAGGAAAATCACTAGGGAACGAATAGGCCTACACAGGACAATAAAAATGGGGTCAACTAGAAATAGACTACACAATTGTGACTGGTCAGTGATAACAAGTTGCAGGGACGTAAATGATGCCTGGGAAAAAATCAAAACAATGTTCACTGACATTCTTGATAATATTGCAACAGTTAAAGAGGTTAGGATTAAACGAAGAACTGAACCCTGGATGACTACTGAGATATTAGATAATATGAAATTCAGAGACCACTTGATAAATTTTTTTAAGGCAAACAGACAGGATATTGCAGCGCTAAATGAATTCCAAAGGGTGAGGAACAGAGTGCAGAGGCTTATGAAAGGCGCAAAGGCAAGGCAATATTGCTCAAAATTCGAATAGTACAAAAATAACCCTAGAAAGCTCTAGCAACGACTGAAACAGTTGGGGTATAGCCATAAACCCGTAGATAGATCTAACAGTACTAAATGTCGATAACGAGGTATGCCACGAAACAACTAAAGTGGCAAAGTGTTTTATTTCCTTCTACACAACTGTCGCATCAACACTAGTAAGTAAGCTACCAGCCGCATCAAATACCTTTAACACAGACTCTGATAAGTTTAAAACATACTATACCAATAAAGGGGTAACCCCAAACAGTTGTCGGGGAAAAAAAACTAAGCAGGTTAAACCCAACTAAAACCACAGACCCAGATAACATCCCGTCTAGGTTCCTAAAAGATGGTGCCTCTGAATTACCAATCCCCATTGCTCACATAATAAATTTGTCCATCACCATTAATACCGTACCAGAGGGATTCGAGGAGGCCAGAGTTACTCCTATCTTCAAGAAAAGTAGTAGGTTTGATGTCAGCAACTATAGGCCTGTTAGTATACTCAGTGTAATATCCAAAATTCTAGAGAGGGCGGTGTACTTTCAAGTAGTTAAGTATTTTAATGACAACAACATTCTTCATAGTTACCAGTTAGGCTTTAGGAGATCTTACTCAACCGACACCTCCCTAATTAATCTGATGGATTACATGAGAACTGAAATGTTGATAAGGAACCTCATAGGAATGGTAACTTTAGACTTGCAAAAGGCCTTCGATACTGTTAACCACAATATATTATGTAAGAAACTTCAAGCTATTGGCATAGGTTCCATAGACTGGTTTAAGTCCTACCTTAACAGCAGGAAACAAATTGTCAAAATCAACAAAACAGAATCAGAACCCCTGCTGATAGCATGTGGAGTTCCCCAAGGTAGTATTCTGGGTCCCTTATTATTCCTGTGTTATGTAAACGACATGTCCATCAGTGTCAAGTGCAAACTCCTACTGTATGCGGATGACAGTGCTCTGTTAGTGTCAGGTAAAAACCCACAAGATATAGCTAATGTATTAACACTGGAACTGGAGTCCTGCAGCAAATGATTAGTTTTTTTTTATATTTTATTTAGAAAACAGGAATACATTTTAGTAGTCAGTAAATGACTATCAACTGGTACAGTATGTACATAAATAAAGGACAACATATCACTATGCTTCCAAAAAAAAACTTAAAGACTAAACAAAATTAAACAAACAAGTTATAATACAAACACATAAGGCCACTTAAATAGTCTCCTTGTAATAAAATAGAACCATCTTTATACATTAACATGAATGAACTGCTAATATATGAAAATTTCAAAAACTTGTACAGTGGCAAAGCAAATTGAAAAAAAATATATGTCCTCAAACTCTTCCATTATTCCACAAAACATATCAACTATAATTAAACAAAAATAAATGGAGCATACCATACACACACATAACCCCAACTGAACATACAGACACATTAATAATATACACTTATTACAAAACCAGATCAACCTCTCAAACCCCCAAAATCTACCAATGAAAACTGAAAAACTTTTCTTGAGATCACAGAATCTCATACAAAAGACCCCCCCCCCCCCTTTTATCCCCTCATTTTATCCTATCGATACCCCTATATACATTTCTCTCATCTGTAAAGACAAAAAAAAAACTTTAAACTTTTAGCTACTGATCACAGGAAAATCATGTAACCCTTAATAAAACAAGACAACCAAAAAGCATTCCAGTACAACTCATGCATCGCATATATAAAAAATTCCGTGTGTACACATGAAAAAGAACCTAATAACCAACAGCAAAAATTTACAGTTTTGTAGCCAAAACATACATACAAATCAAAATAATACAAGAATCCATCATCAAGCCTACACACCAGGCAGTGAATTTCTCCATTTAATTTAAAAATTAAACATTACACCACTCCTTATAACTTTTATAATTAGTTATTTAGCTAGGTATAATACCTTGCCATCATATACTACACATTTCTCCTCTACTGAAGCAACCAACTATGTATTCAACACAATACTGTATTCTACTTTTGTCCCATAAATACAAAAGTATTATACCACATGTTGCAACACACCACAAAAACACAAGTATTATACCACATGTTGCAACACACCACAAAAACAAGTATTATACCACATGTTGCAACACACCACAAAAACACACAAAACCCCAATGACTTGTATTTATCGAAAATAAGCCTCACCCTGTTATGAAACCAATAATAAACCTTATTCTCTCATAAACATCTAAAAAAAAAGTTACTGTAACCTCCATACACATCAAAACCTTTACACCCATGAAGTATGTCCTCTATACTTCAAAAAGTCATACAAACTCAGATAATATGATACCCAAGGAAAGCCACCTCTAACTTCCTCCCTTTTTTTTTTCTACTTCTTATATAATTTTCTACTTCATAACCCCCCTCTTATACATACCTCCATTCACAACCCTATAAGTCAAAATTTTGTCAAAACCGTAACCCCATGGCTACCTTGTCACACCGTCACCCCCCAATCTACACAAACATACTACTGTAACTTACCTCTCTTACTCCCAACCGTCTATACACACAAACTTTTCCTAACCTCACAAAAGTAGAACAGCCACTTTTCAACTATTAACTTGTATCATTCCCAACAATTGTCCTACAGAAAAATCCCTATAAAACACAGGAAAAAACCTACCCCATGACTCCCCATACAAAATTCTATTTCTACATTTTGTCCTATACATAGACGCTGCTATGGCCTTTAACCGCACACTCCCAGTTTGCTCCCTCATCACCCACGAAACATACACAAAATCAACAGCCATATACATAACCGCTCTACGCACATCCTGCCCCACTCCACCTATATCTAAGCTCAAAAATCTCAACGCATGTATCCCCCCTCCCCCTCCAAATCTTATTAAACGCCCCAACCATTGTCTAACAACATCCAATTGCTCACAAAAATATACCTCATGATAAATAGAATCGACCTCGCCACAATTACCACACCTTGCATCTCCAACCAAACCCATCCTATACAGCACCTCCCGTGAGGCCAGTACCCCATGTAAAAACCGAAACATAACTTCTCTCGCCCTCACACTGATCCTCATACCCCTCAACCCACTCCATATACTTTTCCAATCATATACCGGAAAAATAGCCAGCCCTTCCATTACCTCCTCTCCTCTCCCCACCCTTCCTAACACACGAGCTTTTACACGTCCCGGATTCCTTACACTCATAAGACCACACAACATATCAGCACACCTAACCAAATCCTTCCCCCTCCACCACTTCCTGAAATCCCTAATGACCTCTCCCACCCTCCGTCCTTTGCCACCCCCCTTAGTCATATAACAAAATTGTACATATAAGCACCTAGCCCGTTCCTCCAAATCTATTAACCCCAAACCCCCTAAGCCCACCCTCTTCATGACAACCTCCCTACACAACCAATGCTTCCCATATCCCCATATATATCTCAACACCTTTCCAACCAATTCCACCATATCTCCCTTTAATATAGGAAATAGCCTTGCCACGTGCCAAACTTTACTATAAACTAAAGTATTAACCACTATAATCCTCTGTAACAACGTAACATCCCCCGGTCTCCACCCCAACATTCTCTTTAATGCCTTACCTAAAACTAACTCGACATTAACTTTTCTAGCTTCCCCATAATCAGCCATTACCACTATACCACAAACTTTCATTCTATCTACTATTGGCCATCCATACCTTAACCCCAAGCCACTCCCCACCCATGTATCTACTTCCATTAGATTGGACTTAGCAATGTTAATCCTCATACCAGATGCTTTCCCAAACAAACTGATAATCAATCCAATAGCACGTAAACCCTCTTTAGAATTCACTAACACCGTGGTGTCGTCCACATATCCAACAATTCCTGTATCCCATTCAACTTCCCCTCCCCCGCCCCCTACTCCTACCTTAACTAGTCTATACAAAGGATCCTGCATACACGCGAACAGGATTTGAGACAAGGGACATCCCTGCCTCAAATCTCTCCCCATCCTCACTTCCGCACCTACCAACCCATTAACTTGCACCCTCACTTTTGCATCTTTATACAGGGCTTCCACCCATCCCACTATTTCCTCCCCAAACCCCTGCTTCCTCATGATCCTCCATAACATATCCCTTTCAACACAATCATACGCAGTCTTCCAATCCACAGCCAAAACACCACCTCCAACACTATTGTCCACAAAATTCCTGATCCAAACATGCCCTTTATTCATACATCTGCCCCTCTTCAACTACCCTCCCAATTACTTTCTTAATCCTATTACACAACACTTTCGCAAAAATCTTATAATCCCCACACATCATGGATAAACCCCGATAATCACCTATCTGTTCCCCTACCCCTCCTTTTTTTACTAAAACAATCACCCCAGTGCACTGCGACACACCCATAGTACCCATCTCTTTCATTCGATTCATCAATCTCACTAAACAATCCTTTATGACCTCCCACTGCAACACATAAAAATCATTCGAAATTCCATCAATTCCAGGTGACTTTCTCTTACTCATACTCTGTATCGCAATCCACACCTCCTCCTCACTTATGTCCACACTCATATCTTCCCTATCGTCCTCCCCCAACCTTTCCATGACCCCCTCCTCAATAATTCTCCTCTCTCTTTCCCCTCCCTCTCTTGCTGTTAAATATCCTCTAAACCAACTCTCTAAATACAAACTCATCGCTTCTGTGCTCCTCATGATCTGACCTCTTTCATACCCATCTCTGTCCTCTCCAACCACCAACCTCGACATCATCATCCCCTCCCTCCTTTTCCTAAACGACCTCAACACATAAGCCGAAGGCTTATCACCCCATAAAACCTCATCCACACCTCCACGCACACGAATCGCATCAAAACGTTCATTCTGTATTTCTTGCAATCTCTCCTTAATCGCAGGCACCTCACTCATGTACCTATCCAACCGCCTCTCATAGCATACACTCAGCTGATCCTCCAAATATTTTTGCAAACCATACTTCCACCTCGCAACCTCCCGACCTCTACTTTTATAAAAATCCCTTATCGCTGGCTTCGCCACGTCCACCCACCAAGACACTATGTCCTGTAGTAACTTACCTTTCCTCCACATCATCCCCCACCATTCGGCAAATAATTCTCTACCCTCCTCCCCTTCTACAAGACTTACATTTAGTTTCCAATACCCAGGATACCATTTCACCATACCTGCCCACTCCAGCTCCACTAACACTCCCCTATGATCAGTAAAACCTACATCCCCACAACTCACCACCCCTACATTAATAACCCTTGAGATATATATAAGATCTAAACGTGCTGCGTACCCCCTCCTCACAAAAGTATAATCAATCCTCCAACCCCCACCCACCACATCAACTAATCCCACACTACATAGAACATCCCTTAAAATACTGAGAACACATCCCGATCCCCTTGGTTCTACATCTTTGAGCCTTATGATACTATTCCAATCACCACCTACTACTACAACTTCTGGCAATCCACCCAAGTAATATACCAATTGATCCCTCACAAAATCCTCCTTGACTCTACGGTTATTTATAGCCGGCAAATAAACCCCAATGAAAGCTACCCTGACTCCTCCCCAAACCCCATCCACCCTCACAACCCTCCCTTCCCTCCCCTCCTCCCAAGCTAATAACTGAAAAGGGCTGTTCTCCTTCACAATTACCGCCACCCCTCCCTTGAAAGCCCCTGAACTACCAGCATACACTCTATAACCTTGCAACTGAAAATCCCTACCATACTATACTTATAATTATGTTCCTGTATAAACCCTACATTAATGTCATACCTTCTCATCGTCACTTCTATCCACTTCCTTGAGACCTCAGCTTTAGCCTCGTTCACGTTAAGCGTGAGACACTTGAATATGTTAAAGGTGGCTTCCCTTTAGATTTCGCATACTTAGTACCTACACGCTTTGACAATCCACCAGGGTTATGAATATCCTTTTTTTTTCCTTGTAAATTCCTGTCTCCATTCACACTCCGTCCACTCAGCTCCACTCCTTGTGCAATATCTACAAAAGATTCTTTACATAACCTTTGAGCTGGCGTAAGGACATCATCCTCAGCCACACCCATAGAATGTTTACGTGAATCACTTCCAATATCCATATCTCCAGCACAGTCCTCATTATGCACCATAACGGGCACCTCCTGTTGAATGAGACTAGTGTCCACTGGGCTGACTTCCCCCAACCCCTCCGTCACACACACTACCTCCTCAACACTCGGCGAACTGTCCAACAGTCACACAATTCCTCTGTCAACACTTCTGCTATATCCAAATCCAATTCGTCCACCTTATCCTGTACAGCCGGAACCACAGTCCTTTGTGACTCTGTAGGTAGAGTCTGGCACACCTCTGCAGTCCCTTGAACTATGTCACTCCATTTCCCCGTCGATACCACGCCTACGTCCTCATCCTGAACAGCAATTGCATCCTTAACAACCAACACCGCTCTTGTGGCGTCGTAACGACCCCCTGGTCGCTGTGCACAGTCTGCTGCCATGTGTTCGTACGACCCACATAGGCGGCACGTACGGCGTTGACCAGCATAAGTCACGTATGCCTGCATCCTAAATTCAGGTAGTAGCACATAGGACGGAATAGGTCGTCGTAGTGTCATCTTCAATGTAAATGACCCTTCTGGCATCCCTTCATAGATACCCTCCAACCATCGGCCCAAGATTGCTTGATGGACCACACCATATTCTTGAAATACATCACGTACATCCCGTTCATCAGCTTCGAACGGTAAATTACGAAGACGCACATACGTATATTGCCTTGAAACGTCCTTTAACTTTACTTCCACTGATGAATTCACTGTCAGGCTGACGCCCTCATATTTATCCACCAATCGCTCATACACTGTCGTCGAAATCAGCTTGACAAAAACCCTCGCACTTCCATTCAGAGCAATACCGTAAATGTCATTGTTATCCAATCCAAATGTGTCTCTCAACACTGCAGGCAACATCACTACCGCATTAGACGGATATACGGCACCTCTGATGAATTCCACACATACTGTGTTAATCCGTCGACGATACTGAACAGCCATTACTGTCCAATGAATACTGCTAGTAGCTCCCACTAGAGGTCAGATCGGAATAACCTTCCTCCACCACAGCTGGGCAGCGAATGTCATGATTAATAGACAAGAAACTATCGTTACACCTCGGGAAAACGGAAGCCATACTCTTTGGCACGAAACATAAACTGAGAAGGGTAAATAATTTTAATGTCCGGTGTAATGGGGAACCAATCACTTCAGTTTCCTCAGTAAAATATCTGGGAATCCTCTCTGATCCATGCATGTCAGGAGAATTGATAGGGAACAGTGTAGTAAAGAAAGCGAATGCCAGACTGAAGTTCCTCTACAGACAAGCACAGTGTCTACCTACTGATGCTCGCAGGACACTATGTCTAGCCCTTATACAATGTCATATGGACTACGCTTGCTCTTCATGGTACTCTGCCTTGACAAAAAACTGAAAGATAAACTGCAAATCACCCAAAACAAAATGGTAAGATTCATCCTGGACCTGGGACCAAGAGAACATGTAGGCCAGGATGAATTACAACAATTGGATATGCTGAATGGTGAAGACAGAGTAAAACAACTGAAGTTAAATCATGTTTATAAAATTGCTCACAAACAGTGTCCTGAATATCTCGCTGCCAATTTTGTCAAGGCTGGGAACCAAAGCAGTCATAGTACTAGGGGGAGAGAGCACAACTTTGTAGTACCCACAGTAAGTGGCCAGGCTTCAAACACCTTTTATTGTACAGCAATAAATGAATGGAACAGATTGCCAAAAGGTGCCTAATGAATGTAGCAACAGAAAGGGTTGAGAATGATTTTTTATTTTTTTAGCTAACGCACTTGTAAATATAAATAACTCATTTTACTTTATTCCTAGTATATCTTCTAGGTTCTCTACACATATGCTGCTATGTATGATAATCTATATAACTGTTTTTGTGTTAACCCGAATAAGCTTACTAGTCTGCACTGTCATATTTTAGCTTAGTCTACAAAGGCAAGTCCACCTAAATTAAGAAGGTTTGAAAATAAAAATAAATGATAATTAGGTGAGGCATTACCGCATCTGTTAATTACTCACCTAAAAATAAAATCGGGCACCTACCAAAGCAGATACTGTTTTGGGAGGTACCCAAAAATGGTATACAATACCGAAGTTGATAAGTAGGACACATGTGCAACAGTTAGGTATCTTTATTCCGAAACGTTTCGCCTACACAGTAGGCTTCTTCAGTTGCATACAGCTGAGGCAGCAAAAGCACTAGAGATGTAAAGACGATTTAATTAGTGTACCACCTCAAGAACTACGTCATCTAGGGTGTTGGACTGATTACATCGTCTTTCATGTCTATCGCTTCAGCTACCTCCTCTGTCTGCGACTGAAGAAGCCTACTGTGTAGGTACTTGTGACTTACTTAACAACGAGTCTAATGTTACAGCATATGCAATATACAGCACACTGTTATTCCAAGTTCCACAACAACACATCAGCCTAGCATCCACTTGTGGTGGGAGTGGGGAACAGTGTTGCCATTGTGGGGAAAACTCCCATTAATTTGGGGGAGATATGACCGTACTTGGGAGTGTTTGTGGTAGGACATTTGTTTATCTAAAATTTCAGATTTTTTCTTTTTCTTTTTGTGGGATGATTCATGGGAAGTTTTTCATGTAGGATTTTTATGGAAAAAAGCCCACAATCTGGTCAATTTCTGTGGAAATATTCACATATTTGATGTTAAGTATATAATGAAATAGTAATGGTAAAGATAAATTGCACGTTAAAACAGAGGTTTAAAACGCTGGCGAACACGTTTATGAGGAACCGTCCAGGACGTGTCTCCTTCCTGTCCACTTGCTCCTGGCCTCCACCCGGTGATCCCACTTCATACATTCAATAATTCAATTCTACTCCTAGAATATATTTACCTCTCCAAAGACCAGAAATCATGAGTGATAAAATGTACAGCCTGAGATATTGTTTGGCATGGATAAAATGGTAACAGATTCAAAGGTGGACTATGACTTAGTTTTAGCCTATATTGTGTAACTAAATTTAGTATTTTCTCCGATACACTGAAATATTAAGGTTAAAGTTTTGCTAAAATACATTTTTCATTGAGAGTAACAGAGGTGTGATGAGGTGTCATTACCGTCACAGCTTCACTATTAAGGTTCATTATTCTACCTGCTACACTATTAAGTTTACACTATTAAGTTTCATTATTCTACCTGAAAAATAAGATATACAAAAGATAAGATATAGAAGATATAGAAAAAGACACTTATGTACAGTTCAAGACATTTATTAAAGGAAACGTTTCGCCCCGAGTGACTTCTTGAGTCCTAATACAGAGATAACTAAGAATGAGTACACATAGTGGCAGGAGTCAGGTGGAAAGCTACGAGAGAGTAGCAGTAGCAGTAGTATTAGTAGGTCCTTAAATCCAACCCATCACACAAATACTAGTACTACCACCCCGTCTCGTAGCTTACCACCTGACTCCTGACGCTATATATACTCGTTCTTTGTTATCTCTGTATTAGGACTCAAGAAGCCAGTCATGGTGAAACATTTCCTCCAATAATATGGCGGTGAGGAGTGTACAAGGTGAGGTGAGGAGTGTAGAAGGTGAGGTGAGGAGTGTACAAGGTGAGGTGAGGAGTGTACAAGGTGAGGTGAGGAGTGTAGAAGGTGCGGTGAGGAGTGTAGAAGGTGAGGTGAGGAGTGTAGAAGGTGAGGTGAGGAGTGTACAAGGTGAGGTGAGGAGTGTAGAAGGTGAGGTGAGGAGTGTACAAGGTGAGGTGAGGAGTGTACAAGGTGCGGTGAGGAGTGTAGAAGGTGAGGTGAGGAGTGTACAAGGTGAGGTGAGGAGTGTACAAGGTGAGGTGAGGAGTGTAGAAGGTGACTGCTGAGAAGAGGTTAGGTCTGAGAAGGACGACCTGAAGAACGCCTCTATTTTACACCAAAACTCCCACAATCATTTAATTAACTACAGAGGCACAAGACTCATAGTTAGGGAAGAAGACACTCACAATTTTAACCAGACCAACGGCTTTTACAACATAGCTGAACCCCTTGCCCCTTGCCCCTTGCCCCTTGCCCCTTGCCCCTTGCCCCTTGCCCCTTCATCATTTTCCCACATAGAAACAAGCCTACCGGCCTATGTCGGGCAGATCCTTCTTAAACCTAACCTTTTCTCGCCAATCAACTTCAGTATTCCTCACTGACCCTTCACATCACTATAATCCTTATATAACTTGAAAAAGCCCACTGTGTGGGCGAAACGTAGTCAATAAAGTAGTAGTAGCAGTAATAGTGGCAGTAGTAATAGTAATAATTAAGGTAACTTAGGTTGCTATATAATGACAAGGTTTATTGTCTTGAGTATATGTTATACAGGTTACTGCATTAAGTATAGCTTGTGTATAATGTGAGGAGTTTATATTGTAAGGAAAAAGTGCTCCATAAATGTATAAATAATGTCATTGTTTTGGGTGGACACGTATCAGACACGGCTAGCTGGACCCGAATTAGACGACCAACTGGGAGTGACGTCATTAGCGTCACTAGGGAGCTAGTAACTGGGAAGATGACCTTGAGCCAGGTTGAGTTAAGTAGTGCGTGGTTTTTTTTTTTTTTTGTTCTTGTTGTAATGCCAAAGGACCCCAGTGGAAATAAGTCACTTCGTCTGACTTTTTTGGGTTATCCTGTGTTCTCTACATAGTATATGCTGCTATGTATGATAATCAATGTAACTGTATTTGTGTATACCTAAATAAACTTACTTAGGCCGTAGGATGTTTTTAAAGGGTTTTACTTGTACTTTTAAGTGGGCACTGGCATGGGCATGGTCCTGGTATTTATGTGGGGTCTGTGTGAGTTGTGGAGATTACATAAGTAATAGTTTTTTTGCCGGCAGAGGATGGGGCGTATGTGTAATTATCATATTGCCAAACTTTAATTAACTACTAGCAGTGTACTAGTGTGTAATTTTGTAATATGTGAAATGTGTCGAAGGCAGGTTTTGTGTTGTATATATTATTATGTTCTTAGGTATTCTGTAGAATATGCTATGTATCTGTATACAGGAATGAAGATACTTAACTTTGTTGGTGTCTCAGCCGTTCTGCAGCTGCACCAGACGACTCCTCCGACGTGAAACAGCTATTCTACAGCCTATAGATGATGAGGGAAACGTAAGTGTGAGAATAATTGCCCCTAAGGAGCGCTATGTCAGCATATCATTCAGTAACTGAATGCTGACTCAACTTATGTTTTTGGGTTCATTGGCCCGCGTATGACGAGGTGTTTTGGTTAATCTAGTTAGGTTATGCCTTAGCTCTCCGCTGCGAAGCTAACTGAACTAAGTACATGCCTAAATAGACTTACCGCGAATGTTGAGATTTCTGATGCACAGAAACGCGCGAATCACTGTCTTTGCTTGTTCATCTAGCATGAAGCACGAGTTGTCTGCGTCAGGGTTTAAAGCAATCTAACCCCCCTCTAGCGGCTTCGCCCTTTGTTGCAGCCCTAATCGCCGACCTCAGCATAATTTCCCTACTTGCTTAACACTGCAACAGAATGCAATACAGGATATCAGATTTCTTGACATGTCTCAATCGACGAGAGTTCATAATCGTTCCACTTGTGAATAAAGTGATGCAGGGGTTTTTCTGTGCTTTTCCTGTCAAGGTAAAGAGAATCCCTTTTCTCAATTCTCTGTCACTCGTATTACACTAACACATACGTGCGCATACGTGACCACACTCTGGTACATGGTAACTTCATATGGCATCAATTACTGATCATGCGGAAGCAAGAGAGGCTATCAGCCCCTCTGGAGGGCTGAGTCCCTCAGGGTGCTGAAAGGGGCTGATAACCCCCCTTTTTGGAGAAATTTTCTCCACATATGTTGAATATATATAAAGGTGAGTTTATCTGTCCATATGATCAAACCTAAAATACTGACCACCTGTTAAACATTTTGTGTAGGAGTTTACAAGTATGAGTAGGCTTATGGTAGCTTATTTTTAAATAATTATATATTATTCCACAGACAGGTATTTAACCCCTCCTAACCTTCACAGAAACTTCGTAACAGTTGAATTCTGGCTAATACCTCCGAAATGACGAAGCTACATTTATTTTGTTTAACGGTGTCTGATATGGCGATTAAAGATGACTCAAGGCATTTAAGTCTGCGGGAATTTACTTCTTTGATTTCTAGGTGGCGTCACTGAATTCCACTACATGATTGGGGATTTTCTGTGCTTTTCACATGCCTTGTTCTAGTTGTCGTTTCTGCCTCGAATACAGAGGCAGAAGAAGCAGTAGAAATGTAAAGACGATGTAATCAGTCCATCACCCTGGAAGACGTAGCTTTGAGGTGGTCAGTCCCTCAGCCTTGGGAAGAGTTCTGATCCAGATTCTCCATAGTCTGCTGCCTCTTGATTCGACTGAAGAAGCCTACTATTTAGGTGAAACGTTTCAGAATAAAATACCTAATTGTAGAACATGTGTCTTAATTATCAACTTATCACAGTCCGCAAGGGACTGTGTAAACACCTGCAATGACTAGTTCAAGATTCTTCACTCTGGTCCTGGTCAGATCTTTGATGGATGTGGTGGTTGCGATGGTGACTAGTGTTAGCTTGTGCCAGTACTTTGGAAACGACTTTAAATTACTTACTTTAAAGTGGTGTTAGTACGTGGTGAACTGATGAATTGAAGGGTCCCTTTCTTGCAGGTCTTGATGAAAAATGAAGGAAATTGTAGCAAAGTGAAGGTTTGATGAATATATTAATTTTCCTCGTCAAGAAACTCTGGGCTGCAAATTCGGTATGCTCTTAGGAAAATTCCAATGATGATGTCTCGTTTGGTGTTAGTATCCTGACTGGAATAGAAGTGTGTAAGATCGTTTTAGTTTGTAGGCTTCCTGTAAACTTTGAGTTTAAGGATGTTATCTACTTTTTGAGTAAGAACATCGATAAATAGTAACCTGTGAATTGGATGGCCTGTTCAACTGCAGTGAATCTTCTCTGTTTGTTTTGTACGTCAAAACGTTTCGGAGTTATTATGAGGACATCGTCCACATAACGTAAGCAAGTGACGACGAATACGTCACATGTGCAGCACTTGGATATCTTTATTTAAGACTGGCAAATAATGTTATAGTGGAAATAACCCCAGGATGCAGCTCTGAAAAAAATTCACACACACACGAGCTATTAAATCTCTGCAACAAATTCACCTTAAGTCAGCAATTACTGGAGCCAATAAGATTGGAAAATATACGACCTTATATTTACTAATAATGGCTATCTGGTACAAAATATAACAGTATCAAAGACAATAAATTCGGATCACGACCTAATTGAAGTTCAGATTTGTATGCACAAGTGTTCTGACCAGCACAATTCGATCAGTTATGAAGGTGCCTTCACAAAATTCAACTTCAATAACATGAACATTCAGCAGGATCAAATTAACCAGTACCTAGAAAGGATAACTCTGTGGGACTTGAGGTATGCTCAAGGCACATTACCATAAGGAAAAATAAGAGAAGATGTAAGCTGAAAAAAGAGAGAGACTCCCTCTACAAGCAAAGGCGAAGAATCACAGAGCTGCTCAAAAGGGCCAATCTATCTGAAATACGGAAGGAGGCACTGGTTAGAGAAAAAAAAAATATCGAACCTAAGTTAAAGGAATCATACAGGATCCAGGACACACAGAAAGAACTTAAACTAATAAGTGAAATTGAAAGAAAGTCAATCAAATTCTTTTCATATGCCAAATCTATCGCAAAAACCACATCCGGTATTGAACCCCTGATTAAACGAGATGGAACTTACACCAGTGACAGCGAAGACATAAGCGAGATACTGAAGACTCAATATGACATGATGTTTAGTGATCTGTTAATCAGACTAAGGGTCTACAATCTGAAAGAATTTTTTGTGACCAAGACACAAAATTTTGTTAATATTTCCAGAATTTCTGTTAAAACCCTAATACCACCGGACTTTTCAAAAACAATTAACGACATGCTCATGCACTCTGCCCCAGGCCCTGATTGGTGAAACTCCGAGCTCATCAAGAGCTGTAAGAAACCCCTTTCGCATGCCTTAAATATTCTATGGAAAGGGAGCCTTGACATGAAACCAATTAGTATAGCCCCACTCCACAAATGTGGCAGTAAAGTAATTTTAAAGAATTATAGACCGATAGCAATAATGTCCCAACATCATACAAATCTTTGAAAGGGTTCTAAGAAGCAAGATCGCCAACCACTTGGATACCCAACAATTGCTGGTCTCTTCTTCCTCTCACAACTACTGGACCACTATGACTTGGTCTTGGATGCACTGGAGGACAAGCAAAATGCACATGTAGTATACAGAGATGTATACGCAGATGTAGTACATATCAGATTAAGATTTTCACCACTGACATAGTTTCTTGTTCTTAAGACTCATGCTGTTATTTGGTGGTTTAAGTCCCAATTTGAAAATTTTATAGAATAAGCCTGGTTGATCAGGCCCTGATTCACCATGAGGCCTGGTCACAGACCGAGCTGTGGGGGCATTGACCCCCGAAACCCTCTCCATGTATATTACGGTTTAGGTTATTAAAAATTTATATTAATAATAATGCTCCATAGTTCCGGTATTATTCTGAATCCGAACGTGTATTATTCTTGGTCAGGCAGAGTGGCCAGGAGACAGGAGCAGATGAGGTGTTTATGAGTTAGTAGGAGAAGGGCGGTGACGGAGAGAAGTCAACATGGTTTGGACATTGGTGTGAGTAGGTGGTGTGGTGAGTTTTTTTAGTGTATACTACAATTTTGTTAGTGTTTAAGTGCTCTCATGTTTACCTGTAAGGCCCTAGTGTGCAGAGGAATGTTTTAACTTTTGGAGAGTACTTGTACAACCTGCAGGTTGAGCAGCCTGAAGAAAGGGAGGGGGGGTCATGGAGCCTCCCTGTTCATAAATGTTCATTTATTTTATTCACTAGTAGCAGAGTGTTAATGAGTCAATGTGACCTGGAATTAAGGTGATGTAGTGGAGTAGATTATTAGTTGTATATAAGTTACTTATTAATATATATATATTTGTATAGGTGAGTTTTTGTGTCCTTCCTTATACTATATTAATTATTTGCACTCATGCAAATAATTAATATAAGTTACGATTTCAAAGTCGTAACAATATATACTCCAGGTCTCCAGTTATTTGTGTTTAATAACTAAAGATTGTTTCTTCTGATCGCCTTCAAAATATTTTAATGATGTATAAAATTAAATGGATGATTCCCTGTAAGTTTAGTTTGAGTACGAATAAATATGAAATTTTAGTGAAATTGTTAAAAAATTGGAATTGATGGAATCAGATCAATTACCAGAGAATGCGTTTTTTGCTCGACTTCAAACTTTTACTCATGGTCTGCTTTATTAAAGGAAAGCTTGGCATTCACTTTGAGCTGAGTATATTTCAATTTCGATCATTTTATTAAATAAATTGTTTCCCAAGCAATACCCAGAAAATAACTCTTCAGATCGACGTCAAACACTGAACGCTGGTGTATATTTCTTCGAAGTATATATGGGTTTAATTTGGACTCTTTGGGTGCTCAAAAAACGTTTATTCCGTCTAGAGAAATGAGATTGAATAGAAATGATCCGAAATGGATGAACAATAGACAAACATCTTTTTAGGGCAGATGAAAGGAATTTATAGGCGTATAGGCATGAGAAGAATGTTACATTATTTTCGACATGCTTCACACACCCATTGTGGCTAGGGCAGGCTGGGGCCCCCACAGTTGTGTTTATTGGTAGTTCAACAGCCAATAATGTGAAATCCCGCGAATTTATACAAAGTGACCTCTTCAACATGCCTAGTAAAACTGCTCAAGTAGCTTTTTTTTGTACCATCTACAATCTGTATTGTTGTCTCATACTACTCTGTATATAGTGTATAAATCTATATATATTTGTGAAGGAATATACAGGTAAAGAAATCTACTACTGTTTATTTGCATTGCCCTCACTTGCCCTGTTAAGTTTATTTGCTTGTTGACTTATTTACGATTGGGTACTACAGGCCATCAGACTACCACCTGGGTTCATAATAAGATTCTAAGAGGAAAGTTTGAATCAGTTTAGGCCTATGCTATTTTAATAAGAAAAATGGTATATTAGTGTCCATGTGATAACCTGTGAATATCAAATCTGATTTGCTTCAAACTTTCAATGCTAATACTTAACTTCATTTTTGAAATGAGGTGGGCAAGTTTCTCATTCCAAATGGAATTACAGTATATTGATAGTGACCTGGAATTTTAAGGCACAAATCTCTTTCTCATTATCCATTAAAGGTACCTGGTAGTAAAATTTGAGGAGATCTAGTTTGAAACAAAAGAGGCCTTTATTATGTTGTGCAGAATAGGTAAAATTGGTCAATTAGCAAGAACTCATTTAAAATAAGTCCTTTCTAAACAAATTTCTTGTACATTTAAACATATTTTTTCATTTAATGTAAAAAATAATAATTTTGTAACAAAAAAAATTAGAAAACTTACCTAACTTTATTATAAGAGGAATTTAATTTAGCCTAATCCAGCTAAATATATTGTATATAAGTTTACAATAATTTATAATAAACAAACACAATGAAATGTATTTTTTTTTTTTTTTACATTAGGTTCAGAATGATTTTTTGCGAAATTATTGCATACACAAATTTTCTCTTGCCTTATTCGACAAGAAAAGCATTGCTATTTAAGCCAAAACTGCAAGTTTTACCTATTCGGCACGACAATTACGCAGGGCATTGTTGAATATGCGTATCTGGGATGTGTTCTGAAACCAGATGTGTATTAGTCCTGAAGAGTAGCCAGGATAGGACAAGAGCAGGTGAGGTGTGTTTTTGAGTTAGTACATTAGATCGTTGGTTGGAGCAACACGTCATAAGACGTCATGATTTGGTGTTTGTGTAAGTGAGGGGGGTGATTTTGGGTAAGTTTATGCCAGAGGTTGCTTTAATATTTATGTAATTATCTCCTGATATATCTGTAAGGCTCTAGTATGAGGAGAGGACTGTTTAAGTTTTGGGAGAGTACTCGTGTAGCTTTGCCTGCTGGCTAAGAGGCTGGCAGAAGGGAAAGGGGGTCAATTAGCCTCCCTGTTTATAAATTTATATTTGTTTTAACCACTAGTAGCAGTGTGTTAGTGAGCTAATGTGAGTACTTGGTGAAGTTGTGCTGGTGTTTGGTGATTTTGCATGCAGTGTTTAGGTTGCACGTTGTATATGTTAGTTTACTACTAATATATTATATTTTTATATATGTTAGTTTTTGTGCCCTTCCTGTTAATATAAATATTGACTACTTAATGCTTTTGTAAAGCATTAGATTGGTTTTTGTAGTTTAATAATTTCCATGCCCCTAGACAGGCTGTTTGCCCCTATACTGTAATGTAGCAGATTACGTTACAACCTTACCCACAAAATCCACTATAACATCCATATGTGGAAGAGGATAAGCATTCAGTACAGTGACTTCATTCACATTGCAGTAGTCGGTGCACATCTGGAATCCTCCATCAAGCTCTTTAACAAGGATCCATGTGAAGCCCATGGCCTGGAAAATTCCTCTACCAATCCACCAATCTACACCAGTATTTTCATGTGCATTGACATACAAGGGCCTGGGCTTAAACAATACATGTATAACTTTCTGGCATTGCGCAGTGACTTAAATACATTTATTTTAGTCACTTCCGTTGGGTCCTTGACAAGGTTCACATAAAATATCCCCATTGGGAGACCTTTTAGTGGTTGCCAGATTTTTTCATTTTTTCCTAACTTTTCGTTTTTATTTTGCTTATAACAAGAATTCTTCATCCGACTGGTTTCAGATTTTCAAAGCTAGTGTAGAGTAACTTGGGCAGGATTTTTAGGTGTCCCGTAGCTCGATCGCTAGCGCACTCAGCTCATACTCTGAGGTCTGGAGATCGAATCTCCTCCGGTACGGCTGGAAAACATTAGGGACGTGTTTCCATAAGACACCTGATGTCCCTATCCCTGTTCACCCATCAGTTTAAAATGGTACCTGGGTATTAGTCGACTGGTGTGGGTCGCATCCTGGGACAAAACTGACCTAATTTGCCTGAAATACTCAGCATAACAAGGGGCTTTCTGTATAGTAGTATACCTGGAGAGAGTTCCAAGGGTCAACGCCCCTGCGGCCCGGTCTGTGACCAGGCCTCATGCTGGAGCAGAGCCTGATCAACCAGGCTGTTACTGCTGGCCGCACGCAGTCCAACGTACGAACCACAGCCCGGCTGGTCAGGTACCGCCTTTAGGTGCCTGTCCAGTGCCTGCTTGAAGACAGCCAGGGGTTTGTTTGTAATCCCCCTGATGTATGCTGGGAGGCAGTTGAACAGTCTTGGGCCCATGATACTTATTGTGTTGTCTTTCAACGTGCTAGTGGCACCCCTGCTTTTCATTGGGGGGATGTTACATCGCCTGCCGAGTCTTTTGCTTTCGTAGGGAGTGACTCTCGTGTGCAAGTTCGGTACTAATCCCTCTAGAATTTTCCAAGTGTATATAATAATGTATCTATCCTGCCTGCGTTCTAGGGAGTACAGGTTTAGGAACTTCAAGCGTTCCCAGTAATTGAGGTGGTTTATCGCAGTTGTGTGTGCCGTGAAGGTTCTCTGTACATTTTCTAGGTCAGCAATTTATCCTGCCTTGAAAGGTGCCGTTAGTGTGCAGCAATATTCCAGCCTAGATAGAACAAGCGACCTGAAAAGAGTCAACATGGGCTTGGCATACCTGGTTTTGAAGGTTCTCATTATCCATCCTGTCATTTTTCTAGCAGATGCGATTGCTACGGTGTTATGGTCCTTCAAGGTGAGATCCTCTGACATGATCACTCCCATGTCTTTGATGTCAGCTAGGCCTGTATACCCTGTACATGTACTTGTAGTAAATAAAGATATTATTATTATTATTATTATTATTTAAATTGTGATAATTTCCATTTAATAACTAAAGAATTCCAGATCTTATAGGCTTCAAAATATTAATGCTGATGTATCTATAAGAAGGATAACATTATATAGGTTTAGACTGTTTAGACATATTTTAAATTTTAATGAAATTTAAAAAAAATATATTTTTACGCTTAATGCGTTTTGTGTTGTCTTTGTTAACAAAGAAAATTATCTTCATGTATTATATAACTAGCAACACAAGAATATTTCATCAATATATTAATATTCATATCAGTGAAATGTGTGACAAAATTATCCTTAATAAGAATAAGAACCATTATATTTGTTCGCTTCCGGTCTGGAGAAAGTGTATCCATAATGGACACTTTCAACATTACTCTTGTGATGCTCCACTAAAGCGGATAGTGCTGTTAGTTATTTATATCATACAGAATCAAGTAGAAACTTCTTATGTAAGAGGAAATAATGTTGGAGTAACAGGAGCGCCTTACTGTCTACCACAATTGCTATAACTATTATATGGACACAAAATATTAAGTTAAAAATAACAAAGCTTAAGAGATACCTATCTGCTAACATTTGTTATTGAAAAAAAAGAACTAGCGGATGAAGGACTAAACAGTTGTCATGGTGTCGGTGCTGAGGGGACGTTCATGGCGCCAGCTTAAATATTAAGGAGTAAATTCTTAGCGGCCACTAGCTAAATTTAGCCTTGTGGCGAGTGTAAAAACTCTCTAATTAGACTACCCTAATTACAGAGTAAAATATGTTATAAGCGTCATACTAAGATGATAAATTCATTGAAATTATGTTGTGAATCAAATCAAATTGTTGGTTCTTAGTTGCAATCAAATTATGTGCAGCAAAGGAATTATAAATTGAGTTATTTTAAACTTAATAAGCTACGGTGACCAAGAATTTGGGCGTAGCCATAAAAAAATATTTAATTTATATTGTATGAAGAAACAGGAAGAGCAGTTGTGATCTCAATCTGAGTATAACTATATAAATAATTTAATAATTATTGAGAGATAACATTTACATAATGGTCCTCTTAAGCAGTGAAAGTATATTATAAATGAAAATTTTGCCTTTTTAATGCCTAATGCATTTTGTGATGACTTTGTTAATAAAGAAATTTATCTTCATGTATTATATAAATGGTAATACTTTATAAGATCTCTGAAAACTATTCGTATTACTGATGTATATGTGACAAAACTATCTTGACATGAAACTCAACGATTATATTCTCTTCCAGCCAGCAAAAACAAAGTGCTGCCATAATGAACACGTTTTTCTTGTCATTTAAATATTAGTTTAATGAGATTAATACCTACTTAGATTAATACCTACTTAGATTAATACCTACTTAGATTAATACCTACTTAGAATAATACCTACTTAGATTAATACCTACTTAGATTAATACCTACTTAGATTAATACCTACTTAGATTAATACCTACTTAGATTAATACCTACTTAGATTAATACCTACTTAGATTAATACCTACTTAGATTAATACCTACTTAGATTAATACCTACTTAGATTAATACCTACTTAGATTATACCTTTAGATTAATACCTACTTAGATTAATACCTACTTAGATTAATACCTACTTAGATTAATACCTACTTAGATTAATACCTACTTAGATTAATACCTACTTAGATTAATACCTACTTAGATTAATACCTACTTAGATTAATACCTAATAGATTAATACCTGCTTAGATTAAAACCTGCTTAGATTAATACCTACTTAGATTAATACCTACTTAGATTAATACCTACTTAGATTAATACCTACTTAGATTAATACCTACTTAGATTAATACCTACTTAGATTAATACCTAGCTTAGATTAATACCTACTTAGATTAATACCTATAGATTAATACCTACTTAGATTAAAACTTAGATTAATACCTACTTAGATTAATACCTACTTAGATTAATACCTACTTACATTATACTACTTGTCATTTACCTATTAGGAATTTACATTTCCTTCTGATAGATTAAACTTTCAATGTTAGTTTTATTAAAGACAAGTTGGCTTTCTGATTATACGTATGTATATTTAAATGCCAGCTCTGTGGCTGGTGGCTAAGCTGACGGCGAGCTGGGTTCATTCCTCAGCCAGGATTAAACATTGGGCGTGTTTCTTTACACCTGTTGTCTATGTTCCCATCAGTAAATGGTACCTGTTAGTCACTGGTTAGTCGCATCAACACTGACCTAATTCTCCCGAAATGCTCAGATTACAAGGACTTTTATAAGTAGTATGTCACTGATGTCAGCTAGGCCTGTATATCATGTACATGTACTTGTAGTAAAATAAAGATTATTGATTTCCATGTAGTAACTAGTGTATGCCTCTTCTGGTCGAAATCAAATTCTTAATTAAGCATTGGTGTATTTTAACTGGGAAAACATAAGTACTGAATTTGTGTTTCTTACCTGCCAGATTGCCTGTTTTATTTTTTTTTTTTCATCAAACTGCACTTTCTTAAAAAATACATTATTCGAATCCTTTTTCTTAGATGATTGTAAAGAATTTTAAGAGGAATCAAACTGAAAGACTTGAGAAATATTGAAAGTTCTTGTTTTTATAGTCTCATTTTCACAGATTTAGTAAACCCTTAAATGGTTAATACCTGAGCAGGCACATTTATAGGTACAGTGTTCATGTTTTCCATGAACTTACTCCAAGAATTTACCTTATAACTGCAGAAGGAGTTATCTGCTTGGCTTCATATGTTCAACACTGGTCAATTATAACTGACAGCTCCTGGAAGAACTGACAAGTGACGGTTCCTTCTGTTCACTTTTAAATAGTCTGTTCCAGAAATTAATTTCCATCAAATAATTTTAGAAAGCTACGTATCAATGGCTTCGAAATTTCACAACGGTTGGTATTATTAATGGAGTATGTAGGGGCCATTTTGGCACTTTTAATCTGGAAATGGTATCATTGTTCTATATTGCAATATTTTACAATGCTGCTGGTTAATGGCTCTTGATTCGAGGAAATGAGCATTTCCTCCTCTTCCTTGGTTCGTATGAGAATGTATCCCTACTGGTTTAGTAATTTTCCCCATTTAAAATAAAAATGAATTTCAAAGGTAGCAATCTTTAATGACTGATTCATTTAGTACAGTGGTTCTCAAACTTTTTCAGGCTGACGTCTCCTTGGCTCCCAGGTCACATCCCTAGCGCCCTCCTTGACTCCCAGGTCACATCCCTAGCGCCCTCCTTGACTCCCAGGTCACATCCCTAGCGTCCTCCTTGACTCCCAGGTCACATCCCTAGCGCCATCCTTAACTCCCAGGTCACATCCCTAGCGTCTTCATTTATTCCCAGGTCACATCCCTAGCGCCCTCCTTGACTCCCAGGTCACATCCCTAGCGTCCTCCTTGACTCCCAGGTCACATCCCTAGCGCCCCTCCTTGGCTCCCAGGTCACATCCCTAGCGCCCTCCTTGGCTCCCAGGTCACATCCCTAGCGCCCTCCTTGGCTCCCAGGTCACATCCCTAGCGCCTCTCCTTGGCTCCCAGGTCACATCCTAGCGCCCTCCTTGCTCCCAGGTCACATCCTAGCGCCCTCCTTGACTCCCAGGTCACATCCCTAGCGCCCTCCTTGACTCCCAGGTCACATCCCTAGCGCCCTCCTTGACTCCCAGGTCACATCCCTAGCGCCCTCCTTGACTCCCAGGTCACATCCCTAGCGCCCTCCTTGACTCCCAGGTCACATCCCTAGCGCCCTCCTTGACTCCCAGGTCACATCCCTAGCGCCCTCCTTGACTCCCAGGTCACATCCCTAGCGCCCTCCTTGACTCCCAGGTCACATCCCTAGCGCCCTCCTTGACTCCCAGGTCACATCCCTAGCGCCATCCTTGACTCCCAGGTCACATCCCTAGCGCCCTACTCCGTCACTCCCTAGGTCACATCCCTAGCGCCCTCCTTGACTCCCAGGTCACATCCCTAGCGCCATCCTTGACTCCCAGGTCACATCCCTAGCGCCCTCCTTGACTCCCAGGTCACATCCCTAGCGCCATCCTTGACTCCCAGGTCACATCCCTAGCGCCCTCCTTGACTCCCAGGTCACATCCCTAGCGCCCTCCACATAAACAAACACACATCTTTCTTGGTATTAGGTTTACTGCAAATTCAAAACAACTAACCTAACACTACAAACAAGCGTATTTATTTCACAAATAAAAATTAACATAGTAAACCAGTTTATTTAACAATATGAAAGGGTAAATTTACATCTCACCTGTAACTACATTGTCTTCACAGTTTTAATGATAGGGATGTGCTTGGTGCAGGAACATCAGCTTCTCAACAGCAGTCTTGAAGGCACTAAGAAGTCTTAGATCAACATTCTTGGAAAGTAACTTAGCGACTTCGTGATCCTTGTACATGAGTCAGGGGGGAGGGGTGGAAGAGGTTGGTGTGGGTTTAGGGTATTGGAGAGTGGATGGGGTTTTTGCCATGGAGGGGATCAGGATCCTGAATGAAGATGAGGATGAATGAGGAGGTTGGGGTGAAGGGGAATTTGAAATCTTTAGGCTGTGGTGAGGTTCATTTGTGAAGAAGGTACTTGTACCTTGGGAAAGGTGGACTGTGGGTGTGGGAAGAAGGGTGGAGAATGGTTGCTTTGGGTTATTGTGTTAGTGTGGTAGAGGGAGCTAGAGCTTGTGAGAAATCTATAATTTCGTCTGCCTGGGGGTCCTGCAGGGGCTGAGATTCCATATCTGTCCTGGTCCATATACATCTGGAGCTATTTTTCTGTCTCCCTTAACTGTGTTTTTTGCTGCATGATTCTGTCTTGTGCCATAACTGTTGTTAGGGTCAGTTTGACTGGATGCATTTCCTCCATGAGTATTTTCCAAATCTCTGAAAATTTGTCACCTGTGATGCTTCACATTTCCGCTTGTTAGGTTGGTGATATTTTAAATCTCCTGTTCCTCCACCTGCAATATTTCATCATGAGTCCTCCCTTCAGCCTCCTGAAGCCAGTGAATAATTAGTGACCTCTGTCAGTCTCGCTCTCTCTCTCTCTCTCTCTCTCCTACTCCCACTTCTTTTATCTCCATATTCCTTTGTCTGATTTGAGCAACTTTTTGCTGTTTCCCCTATCATCTACTACAGCTCCTAGTTGATTGAGAGTATTTCTGCGAAGGTCATCTTTGCTTCTTCTCTTCTTTCAGTCCCTTCACCTGCTGTTACTATTCTTGCCTCATTCTCATTACACCTTTCCTTCAAGAACTACAGTTCCCTCTTCAGCTCTTTCAGGCTCTGTGCCTTTGCCTCAGCAGCAGCAGCAGCCCATCTCTCAGTTTCCTTGCTCTCTGCAGACACCTTCTCAATCATTTTGCAAAACTTATACCAAAGCCTCAGACCATTATTCCTCTGTTCCACTTTCTCTTCTTCCTGAATCTTGGTATCTCCTTTCTTCATATACTCCTCAGGATTCATGGATAGATATATTAACTTCCTCGGATTGCAGCTTACTGGTGGCGAACCTTCAGTTTCTGCCATTCCTCACCTCACCAAATTGTGCTCGCCTAATTGTGGTTGCAGGGGTCGAGACTCAGCTCCTGGCCCCGCCTTTTTACTGATCGCAACTAGGTCCTCTCTCTCCCTTCTCCATGAGCTTTATCATACCTCGTCTTAAAACTATGTATGGTTCCTGACTCCACTACATCACTTGCCAGACTATTCCACTTCCTGACAACTCTATGACTGAAGAAATACTTCCTAACATCCCTTTGACTCATCTGAGTCTTCAACTTCTAATTGTGACCCCTTGTTTCTGATGTCCCATCTCTGGAACATCCTGTCTCGGTCCACCTTATCTATTCCTCACAGTATTTTGTATGTCGTTATCATGTTTCCCCTAACGCTCCTGTCCTCCAGTGTCGTCAGGCCGATTTCCCTTAACCTTTCTTCGTAGGACATTTCCCTTAGCTCTGGAACTAGCCTTGTTGCAAACCTTAGCACTTTCTCAAATTTTTTGACGTGCTTGAACAAGTGTGGGTTCCAAACTGGTGCTGCACACTCCAGTATGTGCCTGACGTAAACAGTGTACAGAGTCTTGAACGATAACTTACTGAGGTATCGGAATGCTATTCTCAGGTTTGCCAGGCGCCCATATGCTGCAGCAGTTATCTGGTTGATGTGTGCTTCCGGAGACGTGCTCGGTGTTATACTCACCCCAAGATCTTTCTCCTTGAGTGAGGTTTGCAGTATTTGGCCACCTAGCCTATACTCTGTCTGCGGTCTTCTTTGCCCTTCCCCGATCTTCATGACTTTGCATTTGGCGGGGTTAAATTCGAGAAGCCAGTTGCTGGACCACGCGGCCAGCCTGTCCAGGTCTCTTTGTAGTCCTGCCTGATCCTCATCTGATTTAATTCTCCTCATTAACTTCACACCCTCTGCGAACAGGGACACGTCTGACTTTATTCCTTCCATCATGTCATTCACATATACCAAAAATAGCACTGGTCCTAGGACCGGCCCTGTGGGACCCCGCTCGTCACAGGTGCCCACTGTGATACTTCATCACGTACCATGACTAGTTGTTGGCTCCCTTTCAGGTATTCTCTAATCCATTGCAGTGCCCTTCCTGTTATACGTGCCTGATCCTCTAGCTTCTGCACTAATCTGTTATGAGGAACTGTGTCGAGGGCCTTCTGCAGTCCAAGAAAATGCAGTAAACCCACCCCTCTCTCTCGTGTCTTACTTCTGTTACCTAGTCAAAAAACTCCAGTAGGTTTGTGACAGGATTTGCCTTCCATGAATTCGTGCTGGTTGTCGTTTATAATCTTGTTCCGTTCAAGGTGCTCAACCACTCCTGATAATTTTCTCCATGAATTTGCATACTAAACACGTCAGTGACACTGGTCTATAGTTTAGTGCCTCGTTTCTGTCTTCTTTCTTAAAAATGGTGACTACATTTGCCGTCTTCCAAACCTCAGGTAGTTGCCCAGTTTCAAGGGATGTGTTGAAAATTGTGGTTAGTGGCACACACAGCGTCTCTGCTCCCTCTCTAAGGCCCCACGGAGAGATTTTGCCCATTCCTACCGCCTTTGAGGTATCAAGGTGACTTAGCAGCTTCTTCACCTCCTCCTCGGATGCGGGTATTTCATCTAACACATGTTGGCATATCCCTTGAATGGTATATTCCTTAAATCTTATTTAGAGCTCCTCACATACTTCTTGGTCGTTTCTTGTGAGCTCCCCACCTTCTTTCCTCAGCCTGATTACCTGGTGCTTGACTGTCGTCTTCTTCTGATGTGGCTATACAGCAGTTTTGGGTTAGACTTGACTTTCGATGCTATGTTATTTTTGTACTGTCGATAGGCCTACCTCCTTATCTGTGCATACTCATTTCTGGATCTTCGACTAATCTCTTTATTTTGCTGGGTCCTTTGCCTTCTGTACTTTCTCCATTCTCTAGTGCACTTAGTTTTTGCCTCCCTATATCTTCGGGTAATCCAAGGACTCGTTCTGGACTTCCCATTATTCCTGTTGCCCTTGGGAACAACCCTTTCCTCTGCCTCCTTGCACTATATTGTTATATAGTCCATCATTTCGTTTACTGACTTTTCTACCAATTCTCTTTCCCACTGAACCTCCTTCAGGAAGTTCCTCATACCTGTGTAGTCCCCCTTCCTGTGTGTGTTTTTGTGTGTGTGTACTCACCTAATTGTACTCACCTAATTGTGGTTTCAGGGGTCGAAACTCAGCTCCTGGCCCCGCCTCTTCACTGATCGCTACTGGGTCCCTTCTCTCCCTGCTCCATGAGCTTCATCATGTCTCGTCTTAAAGCTATGTATGGTTCCTTCCTTCACTACATCACTTGCTAGACTATTCCACTTCCTGACTACTCTATGGCTGAAGAAATACTTCCTAACATCCCTTTGACTCATTTGAGTCTTCAACTTCCAATTGTGACCCCTTGTTTCTGTGTTCCCTCTCTGGAACATCCTGTCTCTATCTACCTTGTCTATTCCACGCAGTATTTTGTATGTCATTATCATGTCTCCCCTAACTCTCCTTTCCTCCAGTGTTGTCAGGCCGATTTCCCTTAACCTTTCTTCGTAGGACATTCCACTTAGCTCTGGAACTAACCTTGTTGCAAACCTTTGCACTTTCTCTAATTTCTTGCCGTGCTTGACCAGGTATAAGTTTCTAACATGTGCTGCATACTCTAGTATTGGCCTGACGTACACGGTGTTCAGTGTCTTGAACAATTCCTTACTAAGGTATCGGAACGCTATTCTCAGGTTTGCCAGTCGCCCGTATGCTGCAGCAGTTATCTGGTTGATGTGTGCTTCCAGAGACGTGCTTGGTGTTATACTCACCCCAAGATCTTTCTCCTTGAGTGAGGTTTGCAGTCTTTGGCCACCTAGCCTATACTCTGTCTGCGGTCTTCTTTGCCCTTCCCCGATCTTTATGACTTTGTATTTGGCATAGTTAAATTCGAGAAGCCAGTTGCTGGACCAGGTGTCCAGCATGTCCAGATCTCTTTGAAGTCCTGCCTGATCCTCATCTGATTTAATGCTCCTCATTAACTTCACATCATCTGCGAACAGGGACACTTCTGAGTCTATCCCGTCCGTCATGTCATTCACATATACCTAGAATAGCACTGGTCCTGGGACTGACCCCTGTGGGAACCCGCTCGTCACAGGCGCCCACTGTGATACCTCATCATGTACCATGACCCGTTGTTGCCTCCCTGTCAGGTATTTTCTGATCCATTGCAGTGCCCTTCCTGTTATACACGCCTGATCCTCTAACTTCTGCACTAATCTCTTGTGAGGAACTGTGTCGAAGGCCTTCCTGCAGAAAAAGAAAATGCAATCAACCCACCCCTCTCGTGTCTGACTTCTGTTGCTTTGTCATAGAACTCCAGAAGGTTTGTGACACAGTATTTGCTTTCCATAAATCCGTGCTGGTTGTCGTTTATAATCTTGAGCCATTCCAGGTGCTCTACCATTCTCCTCCTGATAATCTTCTCCATGATTTTGCACACTATACACGTAAGTGCCTCGTTTCTGTCTCCTTTCTTAAAAATGGGAACTACATTTGCCGTCTTCCATACCTCAGGTAGCTGCCCAGTTTCAAGGGATGTGTTGAATATTGTGGTTAGTGGCACACACAGCATCTCTGCTCCCTCTCTAAGGTGTGTGTGTGTGTGTGTGTTTGTGAGCGCATGTGTGTGTGTACTCACATATTTGTAATCACCTAGTTGTGCTTTCAGGGTTCGCTTCACAGCTCCTGGCCCCGCCTCTTCATGAGCTTTATGAGCTTTATCATACCTGCCTCCACTACATCACTTCCCAGACTATTTCACTTCCTGACAACTCTGTGACTGAAGAAATACTTTCTAACATCCCTTTGACTCATCTGAGTCTTCAACTTCTAATTGTTAGAAAATTAAGTACGGGTCAGTGTAAAAAGTCGCATTTGGACCACATGAAGTTAGTATGTGACGAAGACGAAGTCCCTGACAACCAGACTGTTGTGACTGATAAGGATAATCCGTCTGACCCCGTACCTTCGACTTCTAATAGTGAGCTAGAGGAACAGTCTGAATGTCGTTACTCCTTGCGTACACGACATGTATTGAGAAATCCTCAAGTTTCTTGTGTAAATACCAATGTAGAAGCTCCCCAACCTAGGCATGAGTTGTCAATTGCTAAAGATTTCGATCCACCCAGAGATGATAACCATTCTGCATATGTAAATCTTACCCTAGCAGAGTTGTGGTTAAATGTAAATAGATTGTATAATTAGATGATTAAGTTAAGTGAATTTATCGACTGTGTGTTTTATTATCAGATGTTCAGTATTTGAAAATATTTTTTTGTGTGTTCATGTTCCCTCCGAGTTCTGAGTTTTAACAGTAAGACCCGTGTGCACCGAGTCTATCTTTTTTGTTAAAACTTCTTCCTTGTAAATATATTTATTCTTCCTCAGAATCCGTAGAGTGCATGAATACAGATCGATCGAGCAATTTTATCAGTTGAAATTGTATAATAACTTGTAATGCATTACATGAAGAACAATTAAATTGAGACCCATTACAATTACTTTAAGAACCATTACAATTACATTAAGACCCATTAAATTAAGACCAGAGATAGTAAGATCAGTTATTACTATCTATTCAGTCGATTCTATCCTGTTATAATTTTCTTGATTAGTTCTAAGTTATGAATGTGTTTGCTTTGTATAGAATCATCCAAGTATCACCTGCCTGTTCAGTCTATATATAAAGTTGTATTGTATGCCGAGACGTCATACGTAACATGGCTGAGCTGTCAGTAATATGTACTGAAGCATATTGATACACTTGTGTAGTGTATTATAAGTAATTCTGGTTATGTTATATTTGTGATCCCTTGTTACTTGTGACATCAGAGGCCCACGCATGTGTGCGTGCAGAGAGAAGCGTCTCTCTCATTCTCGATATAGGCATAGTACTGAACAAAAGGGGCTGGGCCTACCGCTCTCCTCACTATTCAATATACCTACAATTCCATCCATCTGTGAGTTTAATTACAACCGTATTTGTTCTCCCAAGACCCACACGACAATTCATCTGAGTCTTCAACTTCCAACTGTGACCCCTTGTTGCTGTGTCCCATCTCTGGAACATCCTGCCTCTGTTCACCATGTCGATTCCTCTTAGTATTTGATATGTCGTTATCATATCTCCCCTATCTCTCTTGTCCTTAAGTGTCGTCAGGTCAATTTCCCTTAACCTCTTTTAGTAGGACATAATCCCTTAGGTCCGGGACTAGTCTTGTTGCAAACCTTTGCACTTTATCTAGTTTCCTTACATGCTTGGCTAGGTGTGGGTTCCAAACTGGTGCTGCATACTCCAGTATGGGCCTAACGTACACAGTGTACAGGGTCCTGAACGATTCTTTATTAAGATGTCGGAATGCTGTTCTTAGGTTTGCTAGGCGCCCATATGCTGCAGCAGTTATTTGGTTGATGTGCGCCTCAGGAGATGTGCCTGGTGTTATACTCACCCCAAGATCTTTTTTCTTGATTGAGGTTTGTAGTCTCTGGCCCTCTAGACTGTACTCCGTCAGTGGTCCTCCTTGCCCTTCCCCAATCATCATGACTTTGCACTTGGTGGGGTTGAACTCCACGAGCCAGTTGCTGGACCAGGCCTGCAGTCTGTCCAGATCCCTTTGTAGTTCTGCATGGTTTTCATCTGATTGGATTCTTCTCATCAACTTCACATCATCTGCAAACAGAGGCACTTTGGAGTCTATTCCTTCTGTCATGTCATTTACAAATACCAGAAACAGCACCGGTCCTAGGACTGATCCATGGGGAACCCCACTCGTCACCGGCGCCCACTCTGACACCTCGCCACGTACCATTACTCGCTGCTGTCTTCCTGACAGGTATTCCCTGATCCATTGCAGTGCCTTCCCTGTTACCCCTGCCTGGTCCTCCAGCTTCTGCAATCACCTAGTTTGCTCTCCAACTCTTGTTCCATAATTTTATATTGCTCTTCCATTCTCTGAGCCTTCGACTTCCCTTCTGAGCCATCATTTTTGTTTTGTTATGCATTGTAATGTGTGTGTACTCACTTAGTTGTACTCACCTAGTTGTGGTTGCAGGGGTCGAGTCATAGCTCCTGGCCCCGCCTCTTCACTGGCCGCTACTGGGTCACTCTCCCTGCGTCATGAGCTTTATCATACCTCTTCTTAAAGCTATGTATTGAGCCTGCCTCGACTACATCGCTTCCTAAACTATTCCACTTCCCAACCACTCTGTGACTGAAGAAATACTTCCTAACATCTCTGTGATTCATCTGAGTCTTCAGCTTCCAACTGTGTCCCCTTGTTTCTGTGTCCCATCTCTGGAACATTCTGTCTCTGTCCACCTTGTGTGTGTGTGTGTGTGTGTGTGTGTGCTGTTTGTGTGTGTGGGAGGGGAGTTGTAAGGGGGGAAGAGAGACGGGGACAGCGATGGAGAGGTGGAGAAAAAGTGGGAAGGGGGGGAGCAGAGGGAGAGACACACAGACAGTCATTCAGGTTAGGTGTTGTAATGTGGGTATGTGCTGCTTGTGTGTGTGTACTCATCTAGTTGTGGTTGCAGGGGTCGATTCATAGCTCCTAGCCCCGCCTCTTCACTGGTCGCTACTGGGTCACTCTCCCTTCGCCATGACCTGTATCATACCTCTTCTTGAAGCTATGAATGGATCATGCCTCCACTACATCACTTCCCAAGCTATTCCACTTCCTGACCACTCTGTGACTGAAGAAATACTTCCTAACATCTCTGTGATTCATCTGAGTCTTCAACTTCCAACTGTGTCCCCTTGTTGCTGTGTCCCATCTCTGGAACATTCTGTCTATGTCCACCTTGTCAATTCCTCTCAATATTTTATATGTCGTTATCATGTCCCTCTATCTCTTCTGTCCTCCAGTGTCGTCAGGTCGATTTCCCTTAACCTCTCCTCGTAGGACATACCCCTTAGCTCCGGAACTAGTCCTGTTGCAAACCTTTGCACTTTCATTAGTTTCTTAAAGTGCTTGGCTAGGTGTGGCTTCCAAACTGGTGCTGCATACTCCAGTATGGGCCTAACGTACACAGTGTACAGGTTTCTGAACGATTCCTTATTAAGATGTCGAAATGCTGTTCTTAGGTTTGCTAGGCGCCCGTATGCTGCAGCAGTTATTTGGTTGATGTGCACCTCAGGAGATGTGCCTGGTGTGATACTCACCCCAAGATCTTTTTCCTTGATTGAAGTTTGTAGTCTCTGGCCCCCTAGACTGTACTCCGTATGCGGTCTTCTTCGCCCTTCCCCAATCATCATGACTTTGCTCTTGGTGGGGTTGAACTCCAGGAGCCAATTTCTGGACCAGTCCTGCAGCCTGTGTGTGTGTGTGTGTGTGTGTGTGTGTGTGTACTCACCTAGTTGTACTCACCTAGTTGTGGTTGCAGGGGTCAAGTCATAGATCCTGGCCCCGACTCTTCACTGGCCGCTATTGGGTCACTCTCCCTGCGCCATGAGCTTTATCATACCTCCTCTTCTGTGTGCATGTGTGTGTGTGCATGTGTGTGTGTATGTGTGTGTAAGGGTGGGGGAGTTGTAATGGGGAGAGGGAGGCATGGAAAGTGATGTGGGGTGGAGAAAGAGAGGAAAGGGTTGAAGGGTGGGAGGGAGGTAGGAAAATAGAGGGGAATGGGTGGAGGGAGGTTGAGGAAGAGAAAAGGGAGAGGGGAAAGAAAGAGAGAGAGAGAGAGAGAGAGAGAGAGAGAGAGAGAGAGAGAGAGAGAGAGAGAGAGAGAGAGAGAGAGAGAGAGAGAGAAGAGAGAGAGAGAGAGAGGGACAGAGAGAGACGAGCAGAAAGCAGCAACTTCACTCTGGCTGTAACCTTCTCCAGAACATCACTTCATCTGAGATCATTTATCCCCAGGATGACTCGAGTCTGGAACACATTCGTACAGCATTAAGATATCAACGAGATAAAGTCAGTTGATCAAATGAAAATGCTGGCCCACAGATGGCTGCAGCTTCATCCTGATCTCTACTTGTATGTTTCATAACAATAAAAATGCTTTCAAATGAGTTGATGTAGGTAACAGCTCTTAGCTTGTTAATATGGACCGTGCTTTCTGTAACAGGAATAAGGTGAGAGAGAGGGTGTGCTTCCCAGGATCTGGTGTTGGTGACATAGTCAACAGGTTGGATAATGTCATGTCAGGTAATGGGAACAAGCCCATTATCTGCCTCAGTGCTGATGGAAATGATATTGGGAAGGGTAGAAGAGAAGAGCTGCTTGATAAGTACAGGTCAGTTATATATCTAATTAAGTCTAAGGGAGGGGTCCCAATCATATGTAGCATCTTGCCTAGAAGGGGAGTGGGAAATGAATGGATGTCTAGGGCAATAGGTGTAAATTGCTGGCTAGACAGATACTGCAAAGAACTTGCAATCCCATTCATTGACAACTGGGATAATTCGATATTGTTTATTTAGATTTTAGTAAGGCTTTTGATAGAGTACCTCACCAGAGACTGTTAATGAAAGTGGCAGCTCATGGCATTAGGGAAAATGTGCTGTCATGGATCGAGTCATGGCTCACCAATAGGAAGCAGAGAGTGTGCATAAATGGGGTTAAATCCGAGTGGGGATCTGTAACAAGTGGTGTTCCACAGGGATCAGTCTTATTCCCATTGTTGTTTATAATATATATCAATGACCTTGATGAGGGAATTACTAGTGATATGAGCAAATTCACCGATGACACGAAGATAGGTAGGATAATTGATTCTAACGTAGATGTCAGGGAACTTCAGGAGGATTTAGACAAGAACATAAGAAAGGAGGAACACTGCAGCAGGCCTGTTGGCCCATACTAGGCAACTCCTTCACATTCCATCCCACTAACAAGAACATAAGAACATAAGAATGGAGGAACACTGCAGAAGGCCTACTGGCCCATACAAGGCAGGTCCTTATCAAAACCACCACTACCTAAGAATTTACTCCCGTACTTAAGACACTTAATCAAACCCAGCCCCCCAAACTCATATATTTGTCCAATCTCTTTTTAAAGCCACCCAAGGTCCAAGCCTCTATCACCTTACTCGGAAGAGTTGCCGGGTCACCATTTGGAGAAGACCCGGGCCGGATGTACCGGCGAACATACAACAACAATACTCGGAAGATTGTTCCACCCCTCTACAACTCTGTTCGAAAACCAGTACTTGCCTATGTCCTTTCTAAATCTAAATTTATCCAATTTAAAACCGTTATTTTTGGTTCTTACTTGGTTCGATATCCTCAGTATTTTATTGATATCTCCTTTGTTTATCCCCATCATCCACTTGTACACCTCGATGATATCTCCCCTCATTCTACGTCTCTCCAGAGAGTGGAGATTCAACGCTCTAAGTCTATCTTCATACGGGAGATTTCTTATACTGTAAATCATTTTAGTCATACTTCTCTGTATGTTCTCCAACGAATCTATATCCATTCTGTAGTAAGGAGACCAAAACTGAGCTGCATAATGTTAAATGCTACCCAATGTTAAATGCTACCCAAGAAATAAGCTTTGACAATTCTATTTACTCATGTGCAATTCCCACTCAAATCCAACCCCTCTCACTCATGAATTTATCCAACCGAAATTTGAAACTACCCAAGGTCCTAGCTTCAATAACCCTACTAGGCAGACTGTTCCACTCATCAACTACCCTATTTCCAAACCAATACTTTCCTATATCCTTTCTAAATCTAAACTTATCTAATCTGAATCCATTATTGCGGGTTCTCTCTTGGAGAGATATTCTCAAGACCTTATTTATATCCCCTTTTTTAATACCCATTTTCCACTTGTATACCTCGATCATGTCTCCCCTCATTCTTCGTCTTACAAGTGAATGTAATTTTAGGGTCTTCAATCTTTCTTCATACGGAAGATTTATAATGCTATGTATTAATTTAGTCATTCTACGCTGAATGTTTTCTAACGAATTAATATCCATTCTGTAATATAGAGACCAGAACTGAGCTGCGTAATCTAAATGAGGCCTTACTAACGATGTATAAAGCTGTAATATAACCTCTGGACTTCTGTTGCTTACACTTCTTGATATAAATCCCAGTAATCTGTTTGCCTTATTACATACGCTTAGGCATTGCTGTCTTGGTTTAAGGTTGCTGCTTACAATTCATGGTCAGAAAAGTGGCAGATGCAGTTCAATGTAGATAAATGCAATATGTAGATAAATGCAAGGATCTGAAGCTCGGGAGTGTCCGTAACCCAAGCACTTATAAGTTGAATGGCGTAGAACTTAGCTATACAGATTGCGAGAAGGACTTGGGGGTTATGGTAAGCAGCAACCTTAAACCAAGACAGCAGTGCCTAAGCATACGTAACAAGGCTAACAGATTACTGGGATTTATATCAAGAAGTGTAAGCAACAGAAGTTCAGAGGTTATATTACAGCTTTATATATCATTAGTAAGGCCTCACCTTGATTACGCAGCTCAGTTCTGGTCTCCATATTACAGAATGGACATTAATTCGTTAGAAAACTTTCAGCGTAGAATGACTAAATTAATACATAGCATTAGAAATCTTCCGTATGAAGAAAGATTGAAGACCCTAAAATTACATTCACTTGTAAGACGAAGAATGAGGGGAGACATGATCGAGGTTTACAAGTAGAAAATGGGTATTAACAAATGGGATATAAATAAGGCCTTGAGGATATCTCTCAGAGAGAACCCGCAATATGGATTCAGTTAGATAAGTTTAGATTTAGAAAGGATATAGGAAAGTATTGGTTTGGAAATAGGTGTTGATGAGTGGACAGTCTGCCTAGGGTTGTGAAGCTAGGACTTTGGGTAGTTTCAAATTTAGGTTGATAAATTCATGAGTGAGAGGGTTTGATTGAGTGGGACTCGCACATGAGTAAATAGAATTATAAGAACATAAGAAAGGAGGAACACTGCAGCAGGCCTGTTGGCCCATACTAGGCAGGTCCTTCACATTCTATCCCACTAACAGAATATTTGTTCAACCTAATTTTCAATGCTACCCAAGAAATAAGCTTTGATAATTTTATTTACTCATGTGCAATTCCCACTCAAATCCAACCCCTCTCACTCATGAATTTATCCAACCTAAATTTGAAACTACCCAAGGTCCTAGCTTCAATAACCCTACTAGGCAGACTGTTCCACTCATCAACTACCCTATTTCCAAACCAATACTTTCCTATATCCTTTCTAAATCTAAACTTATCTAACTTGAATCCATTATTGCGGGTTCTCTCTTGGAGAGATACCCTCAAGACCTTATTTATATCCCCTTTGTTAATACCCATTTTCCACTTGTATACCTCGATCATGTCTCCCCTCATTCTACGTCTTACAAGTGAATGTAATTTAAGGGTCTTCAATCTTTCTTTGTAGGGAAGATTTGGAAAAATAAACACATAAGCAGTATTATGTGATCCTTTACTGACAACGTTTCGCCCACGCAGTGGGCTTTATCGAGTCACAAACAGATGTACCTGGATAAAAGTTACACGAGTATATATAGGATATAGTCAGGTGGAGAATGCCGGGTCAGGTGGAGAATGCTGCATGTGACAGTCTTCAAAGTAGTGTGATAGTTTAAAACCTCGGGTAACTTAAAGGACCTGCAGTGTTCCATTCTTGAGTTCTATGTGGAATAGCGATGAAGAAGTTTCTTGGCAATAGGTTCAGCTATGTTGTAGAAGCCGTTGTTCTGGTTGAAGTTGTTGGATATGCAGATAAGTGATGATTCCAGTATTCTTCGGTATTGTGTGTTGTCTTCTCTGGCGATGAGTCTTGCGTTTCTGTAGTTGATTAAATGGTTGTGTGAATTACGGTGTTGAACACATGCATTTCTTGGGTCGTCAGATCTGCTTGCATACTGGTGTTCTGAAATACGTGTTTGGAGGTCTCTGGATGTTTCGCCGACGTATAATTTGTTGCAGTCATTACAAGGGATTGTGTATACCCCTGCAGTGGATTGAAGCTTGCCCTGTCTGTTACTGGTAATGTCCTTGATGGTTGTGGATGTGGAGGTAGATACTTGGAATGAGGTATTGGAAAAAATGCTGGAAACGTGTTTGGCAATGGAGTTGGTGGGGAGGACTATGTATCTCTTCTCGGCAGTGTCTTCTCTGGGTGTGTTAAAGATGTTTAATGCCCGTCGTCTGCAGTCTCTAATAAAGTGACGAGGATAGTGAAGTTTAGAAAAAACTTGCTCAATAAGGGAGCATTCTTCCTCAAGGAACTCAACGCAACACGATCTTCTCCATTTCTACTCTCACCTCGACACCAAAACTAAACGTGGTGTAATTATAGGCTTTTTCCTGCGCGCACTCAGAATTTGCAGCGTTGAGTTCCTTGAGGAAGAATGCTCCCTTATTGAGCAAGTCAGGGATCATTACTGAATTATCCCTACTGTCATACATCCATTCAATTGATTTGTGGTCGCTTGTGCCGAGTTCCTCTGTAATTTCTAAATTAATAACAAGGGTTTCCTTGTTTGCAAGAACCAAGTCAAGTAGGTTATTTCCCCTTGTAGGTTCTGTCACAAACTGCTTCAAAAAACAATCCTGAACTACTTCTAAAAAGTTGTTAGATTCTAAATTCCCTGTCAAGAAATTCCAATCAATTTGGATAAAGTTAAAGTCCCCTAGAATTACTACGTTATCATGCCTTAACAATTTCCTCCCAAAGTATTCTCCCTTGTACCCTATCTAAGTTTGGAGGACGGTATATCACGCCTAAAATCAATTTTTCACACCCCTCTGAAAATTCTATCCAGACAGACTCTGTATGCATTATTTCAGACTTTATACCCACTTTTATGCAACAATTTAAATGATCACGAACATAGAGTCCCACACCACCCCTTCCGATACTTCTGTCTACTTGGAACAATTTAAAACCCTGGATGTGACATTCAGCAGGCATGTCCCGATTTTTCATATTAAACCATGTCTCAGTTATTGCAAAAACATCAATATTACCCGCACTAGCAACTAATCTCAACTCGTCAATCTTATTCCTAGCACTACGACTATTGGTGTAATATACATTTAAAGACCCTACTTTCACTTTACCCTTCCTGCTCATTTCTGTTTTTCCACTATACCTATTACTGTCCTTGTCACCTAGTGCCACTGGCTTTCCAGTATCAACCTTATTCTGTCTATTACTAGTTCCCCTAGAACTCATAATATTAATACACTGGGATTTCACTGTTTTTTCCCAAAAACCCATACCACTAACTTTTTCTAGTTTAAAGCCCTAACAGCTCCTTCCACTGCAGTTGCCAGTGCCCCCACCCCAGACCTGGATAAGTGAACCCCATCCCTGGCATACATGTCATTTCTACCATAGAAGGGGTCCCAGTTGTCAATGAATGTTACTGCATTTTCCTTACAGTATTTGTCCAGCCAGCAATTGACACAATTGCCCTGGACAGCCATTCATCTCCAACTCCTCTCCTTTGCAAAATACCACATATGACAGGGTTCCCACCCTTCTTCCTAATTATGTCTATTGCTGACCTATACCTGCTAGTCAGGTCCTCACTCCTACGTCTGCCAACATCGTTGCCTCCAGCACTGAAACAGATAATAGGATTGCTCCCATTACCTCTCATGATGTCGTCCAGACGGC
Organism: Cherax destructor; assembly: GCA_009830355.1. NCBI lineage: Eukaryota > Metazoa > Arthropoda > Malacostraca > Decapoda > Parastacidae > Cherax > Cherax destructor. The sequence continues at coordinate 27,945 of WNWK01010352.1, read as the reverse complement.
TAACAATATGCTCCATCCCAGCCCCAGGAAAGCAAACCCTCTGTCTCGTACTTCTATCTTTCAAGCAGAAGGCCCTATCCATGTACCTAATCTGACTATCCCCAACAAGAACAATGTTCTTACCTTCATTGGTGTCGTTCGTCGTGATGTTCCCAGTAGTCGACTCACATTCATCGGGAAGCACAGAGAATCGGTTCGATGTTTCCACAACAGGTTCCTGGTTCTTCGTTGATTCTACCTCTCCATCCATCATTTTGATCTTTAACTTTGTCCCATGCATTTCAGTCACTGTCCAGGTTCCTTTCTTGGCTTGAGGATTCTCAACAGGAGGATTACTACGAATCCTCTTGTTTTCCTCAGTCAGTCGCTGTATCTCAAGCTTAGCTACCCTCAGTTCTTCCTTCAGCTGCTGGTAGAGTAGCTCAAGAGAGGACATCTTGTTCAGATTCACAGAGAGCACACAAGACACGTCTTCACTGAGTTAAGTCAGGTCCACCACAAAGAAATTTGCTGGGACCATTGTTATGGAATGCCTACTTCAATGTCCTTCTTCATCTCATCCCAGAATCCCATGCATATGCAGACGACTGTACTCTGACATTTACGTATCCAAGAGAAGAAATGCCAGCTGCTCTAAGGTACATCAATCACCAGCTAAGAGCTATATCAGCTTAGGAAAACCGATGACAAGTAACATTTGCACCTGAGAAAACACAAATGATGATGGTCTCTAGGCACCATGATGGTAATGCCGGTGCAGTAGTAAGCATGAATGGGAAAGTGTTGGTACCTGGGGAAGAAGTTGATATCCTTGGGGTGAAATTTGACTCCAAACTGACCATGAAGAACCACGTTATAAATCTTGCAAACAAGGGAGCCAGGAAGCTTACAACACTTCGACGTATCTCGCATCTGCTTGACAGTACATTTTGCAAGATACTGTATGAGGCACAAGTATGCTCACACCTTGAGTATGCTCCACTTTCTTGGTTTGCCTGCCCTCTCCTCTCATCTGCGACTGCTTGACAGAGTAGAGAACAGAGCAAGACGTCTCATCTCTCTCCTGGACCCATCCTGGATAGATCTGTCATTTCAGCAGAGCCTTCAACAGAGGAGGGATGTGGGTGGCCTTACTGTTATGTACAAGGCGAACATTGTCAAAGTACCACACTTGGCTCCACTTCGAGGACAGCGAGAAGCAAGCTTCTATACCACAAGACGGGCAGAAAGCAGCAACTTCACTCTGGCTGTAACCTTCTCCGGAACATCAATTCATCTGAGATCATTTATCCCCAGGATGACTCGAATCTGGAACAAATTCGTACAGCATTATGATGCCAACGAGATAAAGTCAATTGATCAAATGAAAATGCTGGCCCACAGATGGCTCCAACTTCATTCTGTTCCCTACTTGTATATTTCATAACAATAAAAATGCTTTCAAATGAGCTGATGTAGGTAACAGCTCTTAGCTTGTCAATAAAGTAAAGGAAACCTTAACTTGCAAATAGCTTGTCAACAAAGCTAGGGATCCTTAACCTAACCTTGTCAAACCCTGTGTAAAAAAAAAGAGAGAGAGAGAGAGAGAGAGAGAGAGAGAGAGAGAGAGAGAGAGAGAGAGAGAGAGAGAGAGAGAGAGAGAGAGAGAGAGAGAGAGAGAGAGAGAGAGATGGAGAGAGAGAGAGAGAGAGAGAGAGAGAGAGAGAGAGAGAGAGAGAGAGAGAGAGAGAGAGAGAGAGAGAGAGAGAGAGAGAGAGAGAGAGAGAGAGAGAGAGAGAGAGTGTGTGTTAACAATGACATGCTTTGATGAAACCAATCTCAAAGTTTTCTAAGTGATATCGTAAATTCCAAGCAACATGAACACTGATAAAAATAACTCGAAAGACTCTAAACGTTCAGGCAAAAATGACTTAACACAATTCTAGGAAGTCGACACTTGCAACGTCTGCCCCGAGAAGCCATGCTCATGCATTTACTTGTTTATATGTTTTTATCGTAGGATATCTATCATCTTAGTCTATCTATTTATCTAAGAATCAATCTAACTATTTCTCTATGAATACAGACAAATATATTATATATATATTATATAATATATATATATATATATATATATATATATATATATATATATATATATATATATATATATATGTATAGTATATATATATATATATATATATATATATATATATATATATATATATATATATATATATATATATATATATTATATATATATATGTGTGTGTGTGTGTTAGTTACCATTTTGTCCTAGGCACATGTCGATTTGACACTAGGCCTGTTGTATGTATGTGTTAGTTACCATTTTGTCCTAGGCACATGTCGATTTGACACTAGGCCTGTTGTATGTATGTGTGTGAGTGTGTGTGTGTGTAAGGAAACACTTCGAAATGTTTCCGCCCCGTCGGGAATAGAACCCGGGCCCTCCGTGCGTTAAGCGAGAGCTTTACCACTAGGCCACCGGGGCTGTGTGTGTGTGTGTGTGTGTGTGTGTGTGTGTGTGTGTCGTGCCAATTAGATAAAAATTAAGTCCTTTCTAATAAAATTTCTTACACGTTTAAAGATACAGTTTTTTTCATTTATTTTAGCGTAAAAATTCATAATTTTTTACCAAAAGATCCTTGGAAAACTTGCCTAACCTTATTAGAACAAGCGCAATTTAATTTAGCCTAATCCAACTAAATATATTTTAGAAAAGTTTACAAATAAGTTTACAATAATTTAATAATAAACAAACACAATGAAATATTTTTTTTTTCTGTAGATTCAGAATGATTTTTGCGAAATTATTGCATACACAAATTTTCGTTTGCGTTATTCGGTAAGAAGAGCGCTGCTATTTTAAGCCAAAATCGCAAGGATATAAACAGCTATGCGAAGGAATTTCTGAATTTTTCCAGGAATTAGTTTTATCTGAGGACGAGTTTTCCCAGTTATCACCATAGGTGGTACTTCATTACACACACACACGGTGCCAGGTGCTATGACTCAACCCTTGCAACCACGAACCAATCATTTCTTCAACAGAATTAAATGTAGTGTTGCGTAAATAAATTAAATGGGAGAGGGATGAGGCTGAGTACTACTACGGAAACAGGGAGATAGATGAAGAGGAAAACAAAGAAGAAGAGGAGGAGGAGGAAAAGATGAAGAGAATGGGAAGAGGAGGAGAATGAAAAAAAGATGTTTATCCTACTCTTCACATCCTCCAAACGTCAACAGTTAGCGTACTTAGCTCCTCGTTTAGTATTTTGTATACTGAGTGTAGTGTAGTGCAGTGCTGTATAGTGAGTGTTTGTGCTTGGTTGAGAGCATCCTTAACTCACACACTAAGGGGTCTGGGATTGATCCCCGGCACGGGTGAAACGTTGCGCATGTTTCCTTGTACCTGCTGACCTTGTTCACTCCGCAGAAAGTAGGTACCTGAAAGTTAGTATGGCAATGATATTAGCTATGTTTGTTAGTATTAGTTGTATCATGTAGAAATAATGATATTTTATGATGATGACTATTATTATTATTATTATTATTATTATTATTATTATTATTATTATTATTATTATTATTATTATTATTATTATTATTATCATTATTATTATTATTACAAGAAAGTGGGCGCCTTGTGTGAACCACCTCCTTCCCTCCCTCCCTTCTCGTGAGGCCCCGTCAACCACAACATGTCATTCATGTGACTGGGCTATCCCCCTCCTTGCCCCACCTGCCTCGCCAAGAGGTACTGTCCAACCCGCCTCCACTTATACGTTTGTTCCCCCCTTGCACAGGCTCATTAGACAGATTGAGGGAAGGGTGATGTTGTAGAAAGCCATGCATCTAACACTGTGAGGAGAGGCCAAGTGCAGGTGGGAAGCATTGGTAGTCATTATTAGCAAGTACATTGGGTGTTCTGGGTCACATCTGGCTGATGAATTAGACACTTGCAACATCTGGATATCTTTATTATATAGATTTGAATACCAATTCTATATTACTTGTCAGACTTGTATAACCACTGGGTTCATATTCCGTGGAAGATGTTTTCTCCATTTCATCGCTCCATACAAGAAGCATCCGTCTTTCTTCGAGTTTTCCTGAAGTCGTGTCTGCAAGTTTCATCAGTCAGACACAGGATCAGAAGGATCCAGGCCGAAATTTGCTGAATTTTCCTCGATAAATCTTCGTGGCATCACCTGGGTCTTCACAGTGTCCTACCTGTTCTTCAGTCATTTCAGCATCATGTGTATGTTTCTGCTGTTGTTTTCAGCTCAGCACAGCTATTTCAGCAAGTCAGAAGTGAGTTTGTGGTGTATTCTGCGTCCATTTGGTAGAATCTACACTGCCTTCCACGTGTGTATGTGTGAGGAGGGTAGGCTCGGCGTCCTGTCTCCACCATAGGCATTACGAATCACGGCCACTACCATCACCACCATTCAATGCTACTCATTCCCTCTCTGCTATTTTTCTGTGAATTCTTTGCCAGAGCTGTGTATCAAAGTGCCTGAGGTCACTTGAAGCTACGTGTGGCTAAGGCCTCGTGGATCTACAAGCCATGTAGAGCAAGCCACCTTGGTTACCGAGATATATGTTGTCTGCTGCTTGACATCACCTAGGATGTCTGCCGACATCACCCTTGCGACGTCACCCACGACGTCTGCCAGACGTCATCTTGCGACGTCACCTCGATACATCACCCAAGACGTCTGCCCCGAAATCACCTTGCAACATCACCCATGTTGCCTGACATCACCTCGCGACATCACTGTTGCCCGATGTCACTCCAGGGCATCACCCAGGATGTCTGCCCAACATCACCTTGAGACGTTACCTCGAGACGTCACCCAGGATGTCTGCCCAACATCACCTTGAGACGTTACCTCGAGACGTCACCCAGGATGTCTGCCCAACATCACCTTGAGACGTTACCTCGAGACGTCACCCAGGATGTCTGCCCTGATGTCACCTCGCGATGTCACCCAACACATGGAACAATTTGTTGCAGTATTGTCAAGAAGGATAGAGAGAAGTTATGACACATGTTAATTCCTCTCAGTGTTCCTTACTAGTGTTCTCACATGTTTGTGAATTCCTTAGTGTCGATTTTTGCATAGAAAAGCATCATTTGTTAATGCAAGCCATGTTGTAACCGCATGTGTCCCTGATGAAGTGGTCTGAGCCCAGATGTGTGTAGACCACAGTGTGGTCTTAGCCCAGACCATTGGTAACACCCTCATGTTACATGTCACAGCGTTGTGACCATTGACACTTCCGCTTTTTTGACCAGAGCTTTGGTAAGATGGGGAAGGAAGGATAGGTAAGGATGGAAATATGGGAAAAAAATGGGGGAAGGGGTGAGGAGAAAGGAAAAAAAGGTAAGTGGACCAACCACTTTGGTGCATTATATATATATGTGTATAGTGGTATATCAAGTTAGTATATCAGATAGGGCATAACATTTACCCAACAGTGTCACACAGGTATAACCAAGTTATAATTGCATGACTCTGCATCGGTAAAGGGTATACTAAGTGCAATTATTTTTTTTTTTAATAATTGCTGGACTTAAGTTCAAGGACGATAGCAGGGCGAGTGATGGTTATGAGAGAACTGCTATCTAGAGATACTGGCCGGCTTGCTTTGCAGGGGTGGTGTCCAACATTGTATAATTGTCACTGTTAGGATTCCACGCCCAGCCTTGGTTGTGTACCGGTGTGCTGGTGGTGCTCCCTGGTGGCAGCTGGAGGCAACGTCATTTTCAAACGATGGACGTCGGTTACAGGAGGAGAGTGAACACGGTCTGTGTTGACTTGGTCCAGGGTGCCATATATCCGTCTGATGCAGAGGTTCTACTGCCTGCAATAATACGAGACACTTTTGGATTATCGCACGAGGAGATTTATGGCATATCATTAAACGGATCAAGGAGGATCTTCATCAAATTAGCTTGCACTGCAGCTTATCAACGAGTCGTCGATACATACCAGGAGAAAAAGTTAGTGGTACATCAAGGCCTAGAGGTATGTTTGAAAGATGTTTCTGCCACTTTTAGGTGGATTAAGGTGCATAATGTGACCTTTGAATCCGGACAACAGGATATTAAAGATGTATTTAAGAGTTATGGCATAATACATGCTGTAAACATAGGACGCTGGGCGCAGGGGCTATATGCTGGCGCTTTAGAGGGAACATACTCCATCAAAATATCCTTGAGGAAACCTATTCCCTCTTATGTACTTATGGAGATTTTTTGCACACAGGTGTACGTCACATACCCAGGGCAGGTGAGGACATGTCGACTGTGTGGAAAGCCGGGGCACTTGGCTGCTGAGTGTAGCCAAAGGAGAGAGGATGGGCGTCGAGGTGGAGCAGAGCAGCGACAGAGAAACGAAGTAAGGAATGTAATGAAGGATGGAACAGAAGGAGGCATGGAGTGTGCGGCGATGCAGGGAGAAGAGAAGACATCATGGAGCGTGGTGGTGGACAGAGCGGAGATGGAGGAACAAAGGATGAGTGGGAGGAGCATGGAGGAGGAGGTGTCAGAAGGGGAAAAGACTGGACCAGACACGGAAGAGGAAGGTATAACTGGTCAGGAGGCTGAGATTTTGAGGGATCTCAATGAGATTCTTGAAGGTGAAGAGCTGACATTGGAGGGGTCAAGCAGTGAGGTGTGTGGCATTGGGGTTCTGGAGCAGAACCAGGAACAGGTGGGTGGAGGTGAGGCAGCAGGAGAGGGGTGTGGTAAAGCTGTGTTGGATGTCATACAGGTGGAGGTGGAGGTGTACAATGAGCAGGTAAATGAGGACCAGAGAGACAGGGGAGAATCTAGGAAGAGAACTGGTGAGGAGGCTGGTAATGATGTCCTCACACCAACACAGAGACCTGGTAAGAAAATTTGGTCTGAAGTTGTAGTTGGACAACAGACAAGAGCTAGAGGTAGTGGGGGTGATAAGGGTAAAGGTGGGATGGGAGGTGACAGGAAGGGTGGGAGAGGAGGGGTCACAGGTATAACTTTGGAGAGAAAACAACCGAAACCAAAAGGGAAACCTCAACCGTTACCTTCCGGTGTTTAAGTATGAACGTGAATGGCCTTAAAAATGAGGCCAAGCGAAAGTGGGTAGAAGTGACATTGATTAGGTACAGGGTAGATGTAGTGTTTTTTCAAGAGCACAATTATAGGTGTGGGTGGGATTTAAAGTTGAAAGGATATCAGTGTTTTGTGGGAGGTTCTGAGTTGTTCAAGGGGGGTGTGGTTGTGGGTATTAGGGACATGTGCCCATTTGTATTGCAGTCATGGGAAGAGGGAGGGGGGAGGAGAGTGGTGAGGGTTGATGGTCAATGGGGGGAGGTCCAGGTTAGTTTTATTGGAGTGTATATGCCGGCAATTTCAAATAATAGGGTCAAGGAACAATTCGTGAGGGATGAATTAATTTATGCTTTCAGGGGTCTGCCGCAGGTGGTCATCATTGCGGGAGACTGGAAAAGCGTTATTAGGGTAAGGGACGTGGAGCCGAGAGGAACAGGTAGCGTTTTGAGGATCTTACGGGAAGTTTTGGATGCGGTGGGGGTTGTCGATGCGGTGGGAGGACAGGGCGAGCCTGTAGAATTCATTTTTTTTAGGGGCAATTATGCCGCTAGATTGGATAGGATTTATGTTTCGAGAGCGGTAGGGGTGGAGAAAGTGGAATGTTTGGATGTAGGTTTTTCAGATCACAAGGTTGGGAGGGGGCTGTGAGGGTATACTCGAGTTATTGGAAACTTAACGTGGCAATGTTTAATAGGGTAGAGGGGATGGTGGATTTTGAGGGATGGTGGAAGGGTCTGTGGAGGGGGAGGGGTGTAGTACATGCGGCGAGGTGGAGGAATGAGTGTGGGAAGAAGGGGATAAAGGAGTACTTTGAGAAAGTGGGAAGGGAGGATGCTTGATATAGGTATGGTTATCAGAGGTATTTAGAGGGTTTATTGAGGGATAGTTATGGTGGGGAAAGCAGGGGAAGGCATGCAGAGAGTGTGGAGGGAGTAAGAAGGGCTCTGAAAGACATTCAAAATGAGAGGTTTCACGCTTTATGGGTACGAGTGGGATGGAGGAGGTGTTAAGGGGGATAAGGCTCTGGTGGTGTTGAGGCAATTTCAGAAGCGTAGACAGGGTATGTTGCTGACATCTGTAGAGGTGGAAGAGGAGATGGGGGTATGAGGTGGGAAGAGTGTTGCAAACTACAGAGGGGATGACTGGTTACGCGGAGTGTTGGTTTGGTAGGAAGTTTGCAGAAGAGGAAAGGGATGAGAGGGCTTGTGTCCAATTATTAGGGGGAATTAATAGAAGGTTGAATGAGGATGATAGGAAGACAATAGAGGGGGACATAACGGAAGAAGAAGTTTGGGAGGCGGTAAAAGGGTTAAGGGCTGGAAAATCGCCAGGTATAGATGGATTACCGGGGAAGTAACATGCAATACTGGCAGGTGCTGAGAGGGGTGTTAGTTAGGGTCTTCAATGACATGGGGGAGACAGGAGTAATGGAGAAGTCAGTTAGGACAGGAGTTGTAGTGTTAGTGCCTAAATGTAAAACACCAAAGGGGTTTAAAGACTATAGGACTATTGCGCTCATGTGTACTGACTATAAGATATTTGCAAAGATTTTGGCTAATAGAATCAAAAGAGGTTTAGGGAATATGTTGCACGAGGGACAATTTGGGATACCAGGGAGAAGTTTTAGGAACGGTCACAGTAGAATAAAGAGTTTATTGAAGTAAATCAAAGGGGGAGTGTTGGGCTGGATTGGCAGATGGCTTATGACAGGGTGAATAGAGGGGTGCTGTTAGATATCTTAGAAAGGATGGGTTTTTGGAGAAGAAATTGTAGGATGGTAAGAACTTTATATGCAGGGGCGTTGATGAGGATACAAATAAATGGGATGGTTGGGTGGGCAGGTGAACATGGGAAGGGGACTGAGACAGGGATGTCCTCTGTCACAGATCCTCTTTGCTTGTTTCCAAGATCCTTTTTATAGGGTAGTAGATGAGGGTTTAAGGGTAGAAGGGACATAGGGAAGGATAGGCAGGGATAGTAGGTTATGTAGATGACACTACGTTGTTAATAAAGACAGAGGAGAGTTTGAGATGGGTTAGAGGTTGGGTGGAGCTTTTGGTCAGGCAACAGGAATGAGGGTTAATAGAAGTAAATCACACCTATTAGAGGTAGGTAGTTGGAGTGGGGAACGTTGGGTTTAAGGGAGGGTTGGCAATGTGTGAAGCTTTAAAAATCTGTGGGATAGTGTTTTGTAGTGATGGCAGGGTAGCAAGAGAGAAGAATTCGGGGAAGTGGTGGATTCAGCTTTGAAGCGAATGAGGGGCTGGGGAGTTGGGACATAACGCTGTTGCAAAGGGTGGTGGTCATTAATGTTTTAATTTTTAGTAAATTGTGGTTTAGAGCGGGGTTTATCCATTATTAGATGCTGATGTGAAAAGGCTACAAAAGGGAGTGCTTAGGTTTATTTGGGGGAATGGAAGGCATTGGTTGAGTAGGGAGGTGGTGGAGACTAGTGTTAAAAATGGAGGGATGGGCTTGATTCCGTTGAGGAGAAGGTTGAAAAGTGTGTTTGTAAAGCAGGAATTTATGATGAAGGGAGCTGAGGGGTAGAAGGGTGGGTGCAGTAATGTGTGAGGTTAGGAAATGGTGGGGGTAGGGAGCTTAGGGAGTGTGAGGCGGTTTACGGGTACTACTTGTGTTGAGGGATCAGGGAGTGTAGAGTAAGCAGATTGGATAGGGCAAGTGTGAGGGAGAAGATAGTAAGGGGAGTTGAGGTGTATCCGTTGTATAATTGGAAGAGTATTTGGGGTTGGTTAAAAAAGGTGAAGGTGAGGCCTAGGGTGAGAGAAACAGGTTACAGATTCTTAAATGGGATACTGGCGGCGAAAGCTCAGTTGTTCGAGATGGGAGTCACAGGGGATGGGTCTTGTGATAGGTGTGGTGAATGGGAAACTGCGTTTCACTCAAATAGCGAGGTTTTAATTCATGCTTTGGCTGCAGGGATTTATAGAACAAAATGTAGGAATAGGGAGGTTTATGGCAGGGTTTGGGTCTCTAAATTTCCAGCTGCATATAGGGTTTTGAATATGCAACAGTTGTTAGGAGTGGAGAGGGGGGGTGTTTAGGGCTTGTTCCAAGTATAAGGGGTTTTGGTGTGGTTGGGGGGGGGAGGGGTTTGGCGGTGAGGAGTTTTTGTTTTAAAGTGGGGGGGTGTTGCAGTATGGGTGTGTGGGGTGGTGGGGGGAGGGTTTAGTTTCAGGGTGTATGAGGTGTGAGTGAGGTTGGTGGGGAGGTGTAGGGTAAGGGGTTCGTGTATCGGGTGGGGTTGGTTTTGGTTTCAGTTGTTAAGTGCAGTCCTCTCATTGGGGTGTTAAAAACAAAAAAACAAATTGATGTATTGAAACTTATATATGTCAAGAGTGATGGGTATATGTTTGTAAACAATGGGTAGCATGTTAGCAAGGTTGGTTATTTGTGTTAGCAATAACATGAAGGTCACTGACCATATTAATTGTTTCATTGGGTATAGACTGTAAACTGTGGTCTTGGGAGGTGATTATATTCATAATTTATAACAGAGTACAATTGTGGTAATTGTTTCGGTACTATCAGTCGTAAGTTTTGCAGTATAGCTGAGCCTTGTTAATGTAACTTTGGTGTATGTGATTTGATGTTCAATTCTTGTAGTCGAACAATGACTTCAAATGATTTATATGATATTTGTAATGTGTCCTTTTAGAGATGTACGCCTTCTAATTGTCAGGAGGTTTGTTTCCAGATATTAAGTTTTTAGTTAAATGGTTGCAAGTAGATTGAATAAGAAATTGATGTTGTATTGTACTTGGGTACTTAGGCTACCTCAATATTTTCGTGTAAGGAAGTTAAGGTATGGTTAACAATTACGTTGCATTGATATGGGTATCATGTTTGAGATTGTGTGCTGTTCTTTGTTTTGGTGTGATGTTGACACTTATATGTATTTATATAGTTATTGATGATTGATCTGTATATAGGATGATAAATGTCCGGAAAGGATTTGATATATTTTGCATAATACGTACAGTTAGTCGGGAATAAGGAAAGAGGATAATCGTGTTTTGTACATATTATTTATGTAACTAGTTTGTTTAAAATTTTTCACGTATATGTTATGTACGTAATTTTAGTTTTGTTACCACTTGATTGTTAGGAATGTGTAAATATATTTGTATTATCTATTATCTCCTTGTGGGGAGGTCTATAGGTTCTTTTGTAATAGTGTGTTCAGGAGATAACGTTAAAGCTTGGAAAAAAAAAATTATGTATAGAGGGGATAAGGAAATGTGTGGTTGAGTTTCAAGGGTGGGTTGGGTTGGATGGAGTCAAAGTTTTGACATCAGTCAGTGTGGCTGTCATGAGGAATGGGTACATGTTATTATGGAATTCCTTTTGTAGATGGGATTAGGGGATGGAAATGTATAATGTTTTGATTATTATATTTATCTAGTTAATTGCTTATGATTATTGTCACTGTTACATAATTAAATGTAATGGCTGTAAGTAAAAACAGAAATCACCAGAACTTGGGTTAGAGGTTGTATCAGAAGACATAAAAGGTTCTGGTGTTACCAATTCAATCTGGATCTTCTGGAAGGTCACTCAGATCTTGGGTCTTCTGGAAGGTCACTCAGGATCTTGGGTCTTTGAAAATCATCCTTTGTATAAATCTTCGCACTCGCTGGTGGAGGGTCATCCGCTGTGTTCTGTGAGGAGCTGCATTAATGATGTAGTCGGTGGTATTTGCAAAATAGTTAGGATGTTCTCTGTCTGGGAGATACAAGTCTTGCATGGAATATAGTTGTCTCTTCTTCAGTTGATCAAGCCGAACATTCATTGCAACTATGTCTTGTTGAACGTGTAGATCAGCCATTCGAATTCTATCTCCTCCTGGTGCCTGTGATGAAACGGAGTGCTATATTCTGGACTCGTTTTAATTGAAGCATATTGGTTTTGGTTGTTAATGACAAAGGTACACATGGATACTCAAGTAAGGGTCTTATCATCATCTTATACAGGTGCTTTTTCACGTGAGATGGAGCTGAATTAAACCTGAATAGAGTGGAAAGTCGAGCTTTGGCTACATTTATCTTTTTGGTGACATGGGAAGAGGAGTGAAGTAGACTGTCTATCTCATAACCCAGGATCTTGTTAGGATTATGAATGGCTATAGGTATATCTCTGATGGAGATACCCCCTCTATCTTTAATGGTGGAGGAAAAACAACCGATTGTACTGATAAGGACTTTGTCTGGGTTAGTAGTAATACGCATTTCCTCTCCCAGTTCGCTGTTCTACGTAGTTCAATATTCATTTTTCTATAACCCTCTCTATTTATATTTACCTGTGACAGAGGTGGACGAAACTACATGAATTACATCATCAGCAAATTGGGTAATAATTGTATCATTATACTCAGGTTGAGGTAAATCATTGACATATATATTGAATAATATCGGGCTAAGACACGAGCCCTGAGGTACACCAGCTGTCGGTGTAAACGGTTCAGCTGTCTTACCATTAAAGGTAGGGATGATTTTTTATGTTGGAGAGGAAGTTATATATATATCGGAGAAAGGTCCAGTTGTGGTCAGGAAGGTCAATCAGTTTAAAAATGAGGCCATCATGCCATAAGCTGTCAAAGGCTTTATGAACATCTCTGGTGGCAATAAGGGCAAGATTGCCCTGTTTCCGTAAGCTGGCAACAGCATCGTAAACTATATTTATGGCATGTTGGGTCCCTCTGTGAGTGCACATGTTGGGTCCCTCTGTGAGTGCACATGTTGGGTCCCTCTGTGAGTGCACATGTTGGGTCCCTCTTGAGTGCACATGTTGGGTCCCTCTGTAGTGCACATGTTGGGTCCCTCTATGAGTGCACATGTTGGGTCCCTCTATGAGTGCACATGTTGGGTCCCTCTGTGAGTGCACATGTTGGGTCCCTCTGTGAGTGCACATGTTGGGTCCCTCTGTGAGTGCACATGTTGGGTCCCTCTTGAGTGCACATGTTGGGTCCTCTGTGAGTGCACATGTTGGGTCCCTCTGTGAGTGCACATGTTGGGTCCCTCTGTGAGTGCACATGTTGGGTCCCTCTATGAGTGCACATGTTGGGTCCCTCTTGAGTGCACATGTTGGGTCCCTCTGTGAGTGCACATGTTGGGTCCCTCTGTGAGTGCACATGTTGGGTCCCTCTGTGAGTGCACATGTTGGGTCCCTCTATGAGTGCACATGTTGGGTCCCTCTATGAGTGCACATGTTGGGTCCCTCTATGAGTGCACATGTTGGGTCCCTCTATGAGTGCACATGTTGGGTCCCTCTGTGAGTGCACATGTTGGGTCCCTCTGTGAGTGCACATGTTGGGTCCCTCTGTGAGTGCACATGTTGGGTCCCTCTAGTGAGTGCACATGTTGGGTCCCTCTGTGAGTGCACATGTTGGGTCCCTCTTGAGTGCACATGTTGGGTCCCTCTTGAGTGCACATGTTGGGTCCCTCTTGAGTGCACATGTTGGGTCCCTCTTGAGTGCACATGTTGGGTCCCTCTGTGAGTGCACATGTTGGGTCCCTCTGTGAGTGCACATGTTGGGTCCCTCTGTGAGTGCACATGTTGTGTCCCTCTGTGAGTGCACATGTTGGGTCCCTCTGTGAGTGCACATGTTGGGTCCCTCTGTGAGTGCACATGTTGGGTCCCTCTGTGAGTGCACATGTTGGGTCCCTCTGTGAGTGCACATGTCGGGTCCCTCTGTGAGTGCACATGTTGGGTCCCTCTGTGAGTGCACATGTTGGGTCCCTCTGTGAGTGCACATGTCGGGTCCCTCTGTGAGTGCACATGTTGGGTCCCTCTGTGAGTGCACATGTTGGGTCCCTCTGTGAGTGCACATGTTGGGTCCCTCTGTGAGTACGGAAACCAAACTGCTTCTCAGTAAAAAGGTGATTATATTCCATGTAATAATTTAGTCTATTAGAAATAATTTTCTCCAGGACTTTACCCGTGACCTCGAGTAACGAGATAGGTCTATAATTGTCAGGTTTATGGACATCTTTATTTGGTTTAGCAATAAAAATCATCTTCGCTGTTTTAAGAGCAATTGGAAAATGTCCAGAGGCCAAAATGGCATTAAAGATGTTGACCAGAGATTCCTTGTAGTTTCTAGGTAAGTATTTTACTTGTTTGACAGTAATGCCTGATATACCTGGTGCTTTGTTCCGCATTTTACCTATAACTTGACACATTTCTCTGAGGGAGATTGGTCTAGTAAGAGGATGATCCTCTTCAAGAGAAGATATATCAATTAACGGTAGTGGTTGGAGATCATCTAGGTTGCCATCTCTCCAGGCATTGACCCATTGATAGTGAGTGTTATTGAATTTTCTACTCGCATTGTGTGTGAGAATTTTCGCCCACACCTCACCTATCAAATTAACTTGGTCTTGTGGGTCATCTAATTTTATGTCAATTTCTTCATCATCTTCATCAGTAAAAATGTATGTAAGGTAGTGGGGAGCCTTATGTTTAGCCCCTAAAAGCTGACGAATCTTGATCCAAAACTTTGCAGGTTGACGTTTATACTGGTGTGCTTGTTGAACAAGATGTTTCCATAATTCGTTCTTATGGTGGGAAATCAAGGTAATTAGCTCTCTCCTCAACCTCTGCAGTACAGCCCGCGTTGGCTGACTTGCGAGTAGATGTCTGTTACATTCAGTCTGATAATTCTTCATGCAGTCACGTATTTCGGAAGTAGGTTTATATTGTCGGTATAATTTTGATGTAGTTTTTTGACAAGTCGCATGAGTTGCCTCTAGTATACGATCATGCAAAGAGTGTAATGCTTCATCAGTTGCAGTGATACGCTGGCCATCAAGGGAGATGGTATCATCATGACCATTGACAGGTGGCATTAGTCAGTCCAGGCATCAATTAGGAGTGTTGAGCCCCGTGTACAGATAGTTCTTATGGTTGCCGCTGAGCCATACCTGCTACGACTCCTTGTTGAGACTCCTTTCACTCCACCTCCTGACAATCAGAGTGCAGTTTTGAGTAGACTTAGTCTGGGGATGCTTAGACTAACTTCTGCTCTGACTCCAACTCTGTTGAGAAGATGACATCGTCAAGCCGCAGTAGCCCTGTCAGCAGGCGACTCTCTGACTCGTGTCACGGCTTCAATGAGCAGCCTCCACAACGATAATATCCCTTTGACTACTAGCCCGCTCACTCCAGTTACAGTGTAAGCTCCTACAACTCCCAGATGATGCGTCTGAGTCGTCTCTGTACGACTCACTCTCGCCATCACCACTAAGCTGTGCTGCGTTCCCAGCAGTGATAGCCCCAGCGACAGTACCAGTCAAGAAATGTCCTCCTGAGTCACTTGCCAGAATTAGTTCTGCCCAGTTGCTGAGTACTGATGACGCCTCACTCGAGGGCACCAGCAGGTTGTGCTCCAGGTTGAGTGAACCCTGCAGCGACTACTCCACAATAACTGCTTCACCCTTCCAGTGGAGACTGTACATTATTTATCATAGCTCAGCAGCAGCGATGTCTCCTGTGTTGCAGTACCTGTCCAGATGTAGAAAGGCATGCAGAGACGCCGCTGAGGCTCATTGCCTTGAACCACAATGTTTAGCACCCCCCACCTTTTTCTTCCCTCCTGTAGAAATTTTTTTGTCCATGTCTACATGTATATATATATATATATATATATGTCGTGCCGATTAGGTAAAACTGGTCAATTAGCAAGAACTCATCTAAAATTAAGTCCTTTCTAAAATTTTCTTATACGTTTAAAGATATATTTTTTCATTTATGTTAATGTAAGAATTTATAATTTTGTACCAAGAGAAACTTTGAAAACCTACCTAACCTTATTACAACAAGCGCAATTTAATTTAGCCTAACCCAAGTAAATATATTTTAGATACGTTAACATTAATTTAATAATAAGCAAACACAATGAAATATATTTTTTTCGTTATGTTCAGAATGATTTTGGCGAAATTATTGCATACACAAATTTTCACTTGTCTTATATGGCAAGATGAGCGTTGCTATTTAAGCCAAAATCGCAAGTTTTACCTAATCGGCACGACATATATATATATATATATATATATATATATATATATATATATATATATATGCAGAACAATCACTGTGAAAAATAGTGAAATTCCAAGCGCTTTCGTGACTTCTCACATTATCAAGGAACTATAAAAATAAAAGGTTAACAGGAAGGCATATAAAATGAGCTATTTTCTTCGAACTCAACAGTAAAAATTTAGAATTAGCTAAGCTGTTTAATTTAATAAGGAAATGGTTTATATCTACATTCTTAGGCATAAGACACAAAATATCATCAACATATCTATACTTTAGAAATATTGTGTTAAGTAATCTTGCTTCAAAAATTCCATGTATAAATTACTAAGAACAAGTGAAAATAACTCATTGCCTTTCCTAGATGTTTGATTATAAAGGGTAACAATGATTTTAAATTTAAAATTTACAGGAAACCAACAAATAACTGTTCCTATGTACACTAGTATTCTTCACATCAAGATAGAATTAAACTGTCGGTATTCTCATCAATGTTTTTGAGAGCTTTACGTATTTGTAGTCCAGAGTTCATGGATGAAGAAATCTCCAAAATTTGTGAAATAGATAATGATCTAAAATACCCAAGAAACTTAATTGATAAATCCTTTAAAATAGCTAGAAATACTTTTTACAATTCAAAAAGGGACAACCAATCTTATTCAACTAAATATATGTTGGTTCTCCCTTACCATGAAAACTTGGTTGATATGCCTTCTCTACTTAAGAATTTTAATATCAAAGTTGTATTTAAAAATCTTCACACAGTTAAAAAACTTTTGATAAAAATTCTCCCCAAAACGCTGACGGATGTGTCTGTAAGATTCCTTGTCAAATATGTGATAAAGTTTATTACCGTCAAACTGGTAAAGTCTTGAACTAAGGTTAAACAACATAAATATAGCATTAGAAGTGGACAAGATTCTAATGCTCTCTTTATTCATGTGAGAGATTTTAACCCTCAATTGATTTTAAAAGGCTGAGAAAGTTATATCAAGCATGTCCACGGTCGACAGGAATATAATAGAATCATGTTTCATAAAAAGTAGCTTTGAAAATAATGTGAATATTTCTTTTGGTTTATATAAACAAGATTCATTTATAATTAATAAAATTTGGGAAGAATTATAGGTACATCAGACAAATTTTGGGTAGAATATAAACTGAGTTTCACGGATCACTGACTACCTACCTACATCATCATAAAAGTCAGGTGTTGTTGGGGGGCGGCATCAAGGAGCAGTCTCGTCCTTATATGCCTTCCTGTTAAAATTGTATTTTATAGTTCCTTGATAACGTGAGAAGTCACAAAAGTGCTTGGAATTTCACTATTTTTTCACAGTGGCTGTTCTGCATATTGTGATATCACCTGTTTACTGTGATCTTATTGCATGTATTTATATGTTTTTATTTTGTGTTCTGTGCCCTGTTCCTGCAAGAGAGAGACCGAATTTTTTTTCAGTCATTCATGGTTGAGGATGACCAAGGGTAGGTGGCCGAGCAATGTATACCCACTGGGTTTATATTCCGCACCATGCTGGTGCTGCCACCTATAGACCTACCAAGCTCAGCCCACACCATGCTTCCTCTGTCTCACTCTGGCAGCCGACGTCAATTAGACTAGAACTCTACTCCGTCACTCTCTCGTGGGCATGGTCCTCCACGCCAGGGCAAGCATAACACACTGCCTTTGTACCACGAACCCGAATAAAATAACGTTGCCTCCTAAGAGTATCATTCATCTCACCAATACCAGATCCACACTTGGCTTCGAGTGACCTAGGGCACTTGGATAGACAGCTCTGGCAAAGAATTCACATTTAATTCACAGAAAAACACCAGAGAGGGAGTAACGTTGAATGGCGGTGTTGTAGTAGCGTGAGGCAAGTGTGAGGTGAAGTACATATGGTGGAGCCAGGATGCTGCGCCTACCCTCCTCACACATACACACATGGAAGGCAGTGATACACCAGAATACACCACAAACTCACCTCTGACTTGCTGAAATAGCCGTGCTGAGCTGAAAACAACAGCAGAAACAGACAGGTGATACTGAACACGTGACTGAAGAACAGGTGGACGCTGTGAAGACCCAGGTGATGTCACAAAGATTTATCGAGGAAAATTCAGCAAATTTCAGCCTGGATCCTGATGATCCTGTGTCTGACTGATGAAACTTGCAGACACTACTTCAGGACAACTCATAAAGAGACGGATGCTTCTTGTGATGAATTAGACACATGCAATATCTGGATATCTGAATCGTGGATATCTGGATCTCTGGCCCAACTCTTGAGCATGACCTTGCACTGATGAGTCCCGCCTATGTCTCAGTGCCTTCATCTGCTGCTCCTAATCTGACTCCAGTATATAACTGTCCATCTTTCTGTCTGTGCTTTTGATTCATCAACACTACAATGCTCAACACCTGCTCCTAGGCTGAAGGACTGATTACCTCATGTTCTACTGCCTTCCATACATAAACAGTCTTCTGTTTATGTTCCTGTTGTGGAGACATTTTCTCCGTCAAGGGGGCTAAGCTTCCTCTCTCTACATTCTCACACTGGCAGTGCAGGCTAAGGAAGGTCATGACCTCTCTTTTCCATTAGCAGAAATGAAGGAAGTTCATATGTCTGGCAACGAAGTATCATTAAAGCCATACCAGAACGTCCATATATCTTAGCATGTATTCCTTACTCTGCAGATTTAGACTCCCACTAATTGGATGCACGTAAAGAGCAGATCAAATGGATACATGAGATTTGCATGTGAACAGCCAAGCTCTCCTCTCTTGCTGGAGAATCATAATATATTCACATGTTTGTCTGAAGAAGCTTCTATTTCCTAAGACCATTAAAAATTTGAAATATATGCCTCTAACCTGGTAATATGGCTAATAGCATTATACATAATAACCCACACCTCGGAGTCAAGGAATCTGCACTCTTGGATTCAATTAAGTCATCAGAGCTGGCCCTATGCCTGTAGACACTATGTCAACAGAAAACCAACTATAAATAGAGGTGCTGAGGGCTCTAACAGTCAGGTTGCAACTGTGATTGTGACCAATTACAATATAGTGAGTGAATGAATGTTGCCTGTGAGGCCACACCGCATTGAAACATAAAACACTTGTGACTGTATCTGTGTGTATTTCGTGAAACTCAAGTTGTATCCAACAATCTTTAGGAAGAACTACTCTCCCTACCGTGAATAATTATGGACATAGCGGGAGAGTAAGTACTGCAGTGGAACAATTTATTGTTCTGCTTATTTGTGTACAAATGAATATTAAGGAGAACTGAGGCAAAGATACAATGTTGAAAGCTAACCAGTGTTATTTCTTCTAAGCAATGTACCACTATTGAGTCTCCATAATGTGGACATTATCCTTGGATAAAGTTCACAAGTTGAACTTGTGAAAGAAGTGAAGACGTCCAATGTCATATCATCAATCAAGCCATCAATACTGGGAACATGACATGGTATGTCATATGGGTATGATACACACACACGGTAAATCTTATCAAAGCTCATATTTTACCGTAGTTTGCTGCAGCGAATAGGTATTGGTGGGATTGATAAGGCTAACAGTATGATGTCGTGAAGTGAGGGTAGTTGCCCAAACCTCAGGTAAGACTCGCCCTTGGTTTTCCAGGTGACATATTTGAAATATTGGAGAATATAGGCGAGTGTTAACTTTGATCAAAACTGCTCTATTATAACCAAGTGGGAACTAAGATAAATGACATTGAAGGAGACACCATCCTGTGGCTGTTGGGGTCTTGAGCTGTCAATGGAAAAATGAGTACCCAAGACCAACAGTGGTCTTTTTATTGTATTCATTCTTATACTACTAATATAGTGTATTGATAAAGTCACTCAACGGTGGAACATCTATGCAGTCAAGATACCCAGATGTTGCATATGTGCCAAATTCATCATCTTGTGGTATTATATACCAATCCAGTCGAGTCTGTGGGCCATCCACCGACTCGACAAACAGCTGACACTCCATGGTAACTTTTTCAGTTGTGTTTACCTCAAATTAAAACAATTAACTAGATGTATTTTGGTGGCTGCACGATCCAAGAAAGATATCCCTTTTTTTATAATCCTTTGTAATAGTGCAGAGTGTAATAAAGTTTGTAATGCAGTTACAATCTTTATTACACTGAACATCTGCAGTGAATCAAAAGAGGCATTCACGAGTCATCATATGGAAATGAATAATCTAATTCCTCCAATAAAACTGACAAATGTGGACAAACTCAAAATCTAATTCAAACTTTCCATAAACACTAAGTTTGAGGTGAAACTAAAGCGGCATTCTCATGTTACTTCCCTTGTTACCTCAGAGTCCCGTTTAATAAAAATAGAAAAATCTATCCTCATTAAATTTAAAAATACTCTGAAATGGGAATATTTTCAGTTATCTTTTTAATTTTTCACATTTCTATAATAAAAATATTTTATTTTACTTTTTTAAGAAAAGCAATTTAATAATATTTTATTATGGGTTTAAAGAAGATCAGAAAATGGATTATCTACTCATTAAAGTGGGAAATTGAAATTTACGAAACTCAAAATGAGCGCAAAGTTTTCTCTTAAGAAAGCCCACTAACAGTGAAAGTTTGATGCCGATCAGATTTCAATGATGTCATTTTATTTTACAATTTCAGCAAAGTTTCAAATTTGTACTTGTTGAGACTAAACTTGTGAGGCATCATCCATCTTATAGAATGCCTCATCGTTAACATTTTGAAGCCCATCAGACGAGGCATTCTTTAGGTAATTTATATAAATAAATGTCACTATTTATTAAATAAAAATGGTAAACTGGGACTTACGTCACCCAACAAAAGCACAAAATCTTGTGTTTGGAAAACCACAGCAATGACGAAATTTTGAAGCCAATCAAGTGAGTCATTCACCATTGATGGCATGGATTCTGACTATTGTAACTTTTAAATATCTTACTATATTGACAAATTTGTCCGCACACAAGCAAAACTTGATGGATTCTACCCAACACATAAGATCCATCAGCCATTAACTATTGAAGTTGTTGTAAAGAGGTAAACTAAAATTTACTTGATGTGGCTTATATGGAATAAAAATTTCGTAATATTTTACACTTAAAATGGACAAAACTCTGCATCTCCACACTTGAATTTTACTGCCATCGTCGAATTAGGAGGAACTTATATTGAAGCTGTGACTGAGGATTTTGGATGTTATTGCAGTCATTCCATGATGCTGTAAACACGTAAAATAACTTTGGTCATAGAGCACATCCCCAGGGATTCAAGAATCCAGCACTAAAATTTGATGCCGATCGGAGTTATGAGCTAAAGAAAAACAAAACGCTGTTAGGAAAAAAACAGAAAATGAAAAAAATATGGCAAGCACTTAAAGGTCCTCCTTCAGGGATTCTTAATAATTATTGAGGGTGTGAATAAAACAGATTAACATAACAGACACTATGGTTGCCTCCATTATCAGGAAGCATGAACTGGCATCAAAAACATGAAAGCTTCACCAGACTCCACAAACTGAGGGGTGCCGCTGTGGCAAGGATTTACAGCATTCCTGTGGAGGATGTAGTAGGGGACATATTGGTGAGACAGGGTGTGATTTTTAGACTTACATGCAGGAAAACAAGTTCCTCTCAGAGATCATAAATAGTACCATCGAGACAGCCCAGCCATGTCATGGAGAAAATCGCTGTAGCTTTCCTAGAAAATGCGTCAGGAAAAGACAATCCTCCAGGCTGTGAAGGCACCACATCCTGGGGAGTTTTTTTAGACCCCCTCAAGGGAGGTTCCTTGACGCTGGTGAGGGGCTCTTGATCTAGGGAATTGGAACTGTGCTCTGGTTCCCTGAATTGAGCATGAATACCTTCCATCCCCCCCACATGCGCTGTATAATGCTACGGGTTTTGCGCTCCTCATAATTATAATAATAATTTGTTTTTTAGATGTACCTAATTTCTCTTTGAGCTCTCGCTTCGACCCCTCGATCATTTGTATTAGTGAAGTTCTTCACGTAATCACCTCGATTTTCAGTGACCACAGAGCATCAGTGGCAGTTCATCAGGTGATTAAGTTGGGTTACTGGTCTGGTCTGTAATACAGCAGAATGAAAGTATGCCAGACACAAAGAGGTCAAAAATAGCAGCAAATGAAACCCCACCACAACCTGTTGCTCAGAAGTTTAGGAAACTCAAGTAATCAGTTCAAAAGGAAGGTAGAACCACCTTGATGGAGCCTTCATGCTACTATAGAAAGACAGAAGGCAACAGACAGCATGCTCTTTGGAAAATGTTTCATTACCACTTGTTTAGTGGTTTCATTACTATATAAACTGCTTGTGGAGGCTGGTATTCAAACGGGAGGTGGTTGAAATTAGCCTTGGGCTTACCACTACCACGAGCGTCCTCGAATCATGAACAACACCTAGCTCTGCTGGGTGCATGATTCTTGTAGGATCGCTGGTTAAGTGGTTAAGGCAATGTGAACGTTGTTCTGTCTCTTGAGGCGGGAGAATGTACTCGCCTAGTTGTGGTTGCAGGGCCCCGCCTCTTCACTGGCCGCTACTGGGTCACTCTTCCCGCTCCATGAGCTTTATCATACCTCTTCTTAAAGCTATGAATAGATCCTGCCTCCACTACATTGCTTCCCAAACTATTCCACTTCCTGACTACTCTGTGACTGAAGAAATACTTCCTAACATTCCTGTGATTCATCTGAGTCTTCAACTTCCAACTATGACCCCTTGTTGCTGTGTCCCATCTCTGGAACATTCTGTCCTGTCCACCTTGTCAATTCCTCTCAGTATTTTATATGTAGTTTTCATGTCCCCCTTATCTCTCCTGTCCTCCAGTGTCGTCAGGACGATTTCCCTTAACCTCTTCTCGTAGGACATACCCCTTAGCTCCGGGACTAGTCTTGTTGCAGACCTTTGCACTTTCTCTAGTTTCTTTAGGTGCTTGGCTAGGTGTTGGTTCCAAACTGGTGCTGCACACTCCAATATGGGCCTAACGTACACAGTGTACAGGGTCCTGAACGATTCCTTAAGATGTCGGAATGCTGTTCTTAGGTATGCTAGGCGCCCGTATGCTGCAGCAGTTATTTGGTTGATGTGCGCCTCAGATGTGTCTGGTGTTATACTCACCCCAAGATCTTTTTCCTTGAGTGAGGTTTGTAGTCTCTGGCCCCGTAGACTGTACTCCATCTGCGGTCTTCTTTGCCCTTCCCCAGTCTTCATGACTTTGCACCTGGTGGGGTTGAACTCCTGGAGCCAGTTGCAGGACCAGGCCTGCAGCCTGTCCAGATCCCTTTGTAGTTCTGCCTGGTCCTCGTCCGATTGAATTCTTCCCATCAACTTCACATCATCTGCAAACAGGGACACTTCGGAGTCTACTCCTTCCGTCATGTCGTTCACAAATACCATAAACAGCACCGGTCCCAAGACTGACCCCTGTGGAACTCCCTCGTCACAGGCGCCCACTCTGACACCTCGCCACGTTCCATGACTCGCTGTTGTCTTCCTGACAGGTATTCCCTGATCCATTGTAGCGCCTTCTCTGTTATCCCTGCCTGGTCCTCCAGCTTTTGCACTAATCTCTTGTGTGTAACTGTGTCAAACGCCTTTATACAGTCCAAGAAGATGCAATCTACCCACCCCTCTCTCTCTTGTCTTACTGCTGTCATCCAGTCATAGAACTCCAGTAGGTTTGTGTCGCAGGATCTAATCCCGGCTGGCTCGCAGTTTGGTATAAAAAAAATATATATATATATATATATATATATATATATATATATATATATATATATATATATATATATATATATATATATATATATATATATATATAATTCTACATCTAAATTAGAATTAGCGCGGGGCGTTGATCCCGGAACAGCCTCCAGGTAGACTACAGGTGGGAAGGATGATATGCATACATACAGACTGTATTTTTTGCATGACTTTGTAATTTTTAATCATAGCAACATTTACCATGCCTTCTCACTCCGTATTTAATAGTCAAAACAGCTTTCAATTATTATTATAATTATGGGAGAGCAGTAAACCCGTAGGATTGTACAGCGTATGTGGGGGATGGAAGGTATTTAGGCTCAATTCAGGGAACCGGAGTACAGATCCAATTCCCTAGATCAAGAGCCCCTCACCAGCGACAAGGAACCTCCCTTGAGGTGAACAGCTTTCAAACACTTGATACTCAGCATCAGATTTTAATTTCACATGCACTCCATTGTTGACACCGGTCATAACAGAAGAATTATCAGTGCCTAGAACAATAGATTTTTGTACCTCGATTCCATTACTATTCAAGTATTCCCTTAAAGCCTGGCGTATTGCATCAGCATTGCAGTCACACAGTTCAACTGGGTCTTAATAAGTAATCACAATTTGTTTCTTTCACTCAGAATAATACCTAATAGCTATTAGATATGATTCTGAAATATCATTACTTTCATCCATTGATAAGTTGAATTTACTGTTTCCAATATCAGGTTTCAAGTCATCACTAAAATATGGTATAAGTACATTGTAAACAACTGCACTACAAACCATACCACGGGTGGGGTTAGAACCCGCGGTCAGAGAGTCTCAAAACTCCAGACCGTCGCGTAAGCCACTGGGCCAGCTAGCTTCAATAAGATTCATCCAACTAGGTATATTTCTACACCATAGGAAGGTTAGCATAGGCACCACTGTGTCCACAAATGCAAGTTTTACAGGCGAATCTCCAGCTAGCATGGCCGTGACGAACTCTAGCTCAAGTCCCCCTCGTTTGCAATCGTATCATTACGATTTCGTGAGTCATGTCAACTGCACTACATTTTGTCCTCCTGAGCTTAAGGTTCTTACATCCAGAACTGTCAGGAATATGTTCTTTGTAGAGTTCACTTAAGTGGTCATCTACTCGTAATGAACAATGTTCAGCAATGAACAAAGATATATTTCCCTCTGTTCTTCTTACATCATCGCTTAGTCTTTCAGACTGAAGCATTGTCATTGTCTACTGATTTGTTCTTCAGTTTTCTTGTGCTTTGCAGTATTTTGTGCCTTTCGGTGTCACTTAATTTAGCTGCAATTAAACATTTGCAGTGCTTACAAAAACATTTTGTGTCATTGTCCGCTGCTTTCGTTGACCATTTTGGTATCTTGAGTCACTGGACTCTAAAATGTTGAGTATATTTGTTGCTCTAATGAATATTCAGAGCAATTAAAGTGACAATAATAGTAAGGGAAGCAGATGACACACTCGAGGGTCTAAAAAGCCGAACTGGTGTGATGGATTTTTCACACATTGTGTTCACAGCCCAGGACACCATCACTCACGTCAGGTGAGTCACGACTCAACGTGATCTGGACCTGTCTAACCTGAACTTCAGAAAAGTGCTTGGTAACAATCATTATTAAGCTTAGTTCTTATTTATTTCCTTACTTATATTTAGGCTTTTGTTTATTATATACTTAGCTAGGTTACGAAAAAAAAGTAAAAAACGCCCTGGATTTAGCACTAAATCAACTTAAAAAAAAACGCTAAAAAGCACGTCCGCGCAGTTTAGAAAACCCTAGAAAAAATACAAATGCTAGATCTAGCGCGGAGAGCGCTAAGTTGGCAACCCTGGATACTACTCTGAGTTCTATGAAGTAGTTTTTGCATGTGCTAACCAAGGGAGGTTGCTAGGCATCGTTTTCTGACCATCACCATCTCCATGTATTACACACGCACTGCTTATATAATGTGTTCTGCAGTACTCTCGTCCCATGAAGGTTTCCTGTATAACATTTATCACATTCACTGACAGGAATGATGCAGTCTCCTACAATTTACACGTTCTGCTATAACGAACACTGGTCCTGGTAATGCATGTACGTAAAAAGTTCCACAGATAAATGGTGCAATGCTATGGAGGACCTGTGTTACTGTCTCGTGAAATCCTGCATAGTTTATTATTAGTCTCAGCAGATATGAAAATGGAATTACATATACGCTTAGCATCAGTAATAATGAAGTTTATAGTAATATTCCTGAGAATGATATAAGGTAGAGTGCCTATTAGTAAAAATATTATCACAAATATTTTGAAAAAAAAAAATGGAGATAATCAGAGAAATACTTCTGTAAAGTGGCAAGAGCATTAAACTCTTTCTTGACTCTTACACAATAAACAGGATTTTTTTCTTGAGTCTTCTTCACTGTAGATTTGTAGACAACGACAAATTAACAATATGGAATTCTTACTGTCATAAAAGATCGCAATATTTACCAGTTACTCACCTCCTCTACATTCAAAGAGCTGTAGGTGAAATGTCTGCTACTTGATCAAAAGGAGATTTTGGTGACACAATCCTAGCTTGCCAATAGAGCAATTTAACGCACCAAACTGAGAACATAAAACCTATGTGAAGTTAAATTTGCTTAATTAGCTGTTATTCTGGTTCTTTTTCTTCCCTCTTCCCCTTTCTCACTCTTTCTCTAAAAATAAAAGCAGGCAAGTAACGAAAACAGACTAGCAATAAGATATGCAAAAAACATTCGCCACCCAGCTCTCGTGAGAGAAGGGTGTGCTACTCTGGTCTCTGGCCCCTGGTGGAGACTGTGAGCAACTTTATTTTCACTGTCATGGCGGCGGTGGGCAGACGCCGCATCAACACCGTCTGCATAGACATGGTTACAGGAGTAATCCAACCTGCTGTGGCGGCTACAGTAATACCTACTATTCTTCGTGATATATACAACATTGATATGGAGGAACTGTATGGAGTGGCACTAAATGGCATGAACAGGATCTTTGTGAAGTTGTTAACGGCTGCAGCATATGAGACATTGGTAGAGCGACATCAGGACAACGTCTACACGGTCAATGCGACATTGCAGGTGCGATTAAAGGATGTGTCGCGCACCTACACATGGGTAAAGGTAAAGAATGCCTTTTGAGGCAGATCAAATGGATGTGGGACGTGTCTTCAGCGAGTATGGGACAGTACATCTGGCAACGGCAGGAAAGTGGAGGTGGGACCCATGGAGGGTCTTCCTGAGGGATCTTTCACCTTAAAGATGTCGTTACTGGAGGCCCATTCCATCTTACATCATTATGGCTGAGTTTCGTACGCAAGTGTATGTGACTTACGAGGACAAAGGAGGACGTGCAGGATATGTGGGAATTTTGATCATGTAGCAGCGGATTGTTTGCGGAGAGGTGCTCAACGAACCGCTGAACGCAAGATCCCGACAGAACCACAGGGAAAGTATGAGGGGACGGCTGGTGATGAGGGACAGCAGCAAGGACCAGGAGCTGGAGGAAATAGTGGAGGGTGTGGCAGAACCGTGCCACCCATCAGAGCCTACTTTGGAGAGAGAGGTGAATGAAAAGGAGGTTGAGGAAGTACCTGTGATAGAGGAAGGCATGGATGTGCCTCTGTTGGAAGTGATTCAGGGATTACTGGATGATCCATTACAGGTGTTGCATGTTGGGGATGGGCAGATTTGGTGGAGGAGGCACGAGTTGGGATTGACTCTGGGCAGGAGAGTCCTGAGGTAGCAGCATTGGTGCGTGAGTGAGTCAATGTGGAGGTGCATCAGAGTGATAGTGGGGACATGATGGAGGTGGGGAGTGGGTCGCGGAAGCGATCTGGCACGGTCGAAGATCATGATGATATCTTGACACCGGCCCAGAGGGTCACGAAGAAGCCTTTGATGGAAGTGAAGGGGAATGACAGGGAGGGGAGTTGGCAAAAAGATGAAA
>WNWK01010351.1:31852-70651 GCA_009830355.1 Cherax destructor | reverse complement strand
ATCAGTTTCAGGTCGGACTTAACTTTCGATGCTATGTCGTTTTCATACTGTTTCTGGGCCTCCTCCGTACTTGTGCATACTGTTTCTAGCTCTTCTACTAATCTCTTTGTTTACTTGGTTCTTTGCCTTCTGTACCTTTTCCATTCTCTGACACTCTGAGTCTTTGCCTCCCTGCACCTTTGGGTAAACCAGGGCTCTTTCTGGCTTTCCCGCTTAATCTTTTCCTCTGGGTATAAACCGTTCCTCCGCCTCCTTGCACTTTGCCCCTACGTATTCCATCATTTCATTTATTGTCTTTCCTTCCATTTCCTTTCCCACTGAACGTCCTTCAGGAAATTCCTCATGCCCTTGTAGTTTCCTCTTTAAAGTCTGGTTTGTCTCTATCGGTACCGTTTTCCCTCTCCACCTGTAGCTCTACAATGTACTCAAAGCTCAGCACCATATGGTCACTGGCTCCAGGGGGCTCTGGTGTTATGCCTTCAATATCTGAGCTGTTCAGGGTGAATACAAGGTCCAATCTTGCTGGTTCATCTTCTCCTCTCACTCTGGTCGTGTCCCTGACATGTTGGTGCATCAGGTCTCCAGTACCACGTCCATCATCTTGGCTCTCCAAGTTTCTGGACCCCCAAGTGGTTCTTGGTTCTCTCAGTCGATCTCCCTGTGGTTGAAATCGCCCATGACCAGTAGCTTCGCTCTGCTCATGTGCGCTTTTCTTGCCACCTCTGCCAGAGTGTCCACCATCGCTCTGTTGTTCTCATCGTATTCTTCGCCTGGCCTCCTGCAGTTCTGTGGTGGGTTATACATCACTGCAATGACTATCTTGTGCTCCCTAGACTGGATGGTACCTACTATGAAGTCCCTTTCTCTACCCACCTCCATTCCTTCCATTTCCTCAAATCTCCAACGGTTCCTTACAAGAGTGCACCCTCCTCCCCCCTGCTCCTTCTATCTTTCCTCAGGATCTGATATCCCTGTGGGAAGATTGCATCTGTTACTGTCTCATTTTGTTTAGTTTCTGTGACAGCTATGATGTCTGGGGACACCTCACCTATTCTTTCATTCCACTCTTCATACTTATTCGTAATTCCATCCGCGTTTGTGTACCAAACCTTCAACCTTGTTTCCAATACTGTGGCCCTGGGGAGATCTTGGTGGGTTGGGGGTGTTGGCAGGGTGCCCATAGGGGGTTGCAGCATGGGTGGGGGGATTGTATGGTTGGGGTATGGGTTGGTGGGGTGGAGTTTGTGGTGGGGGTGGGGGTAGCTGTGATGGTGGGTTTTGGGTTGCTGGGGTGGGGACAGGGAGACTGATGAGTGTGTGTGGTGTTAGAGTGTATGTACTCACCTCACCTAATTGCTCACCTAATTGTGTGTATGTATGTGTGTGACCCAACAATTAAAATTTGCACCAAGAACTCATTACAGTTGTGACCGGGTGTAGACTAGTGAATTGTTCATTACTTTATAATTTGTTCATGATTGTAACCATGTATAAACGTAAGTAAGTAAATTTACTTACATGATTCATTACCTTTGTAATTTGTGAGTTCATTACCTTTGTAACTTGTGAGTTCATTACCTTTGTAACTTGTGAGTTCATTACCTTTGTAACTTGTGAGTTCATTACCTTTGTAACTTGAGAGTTCATTACCTTTGTAACTTGTGAGTTCATTACCTTTGTAACTTGTGAGTTCATTACCTTTGTAACTTGTGAGTTCATTACCTTTGTAACTTGTGAGTTCATTACCTTTGTAACTTGTGAGTTCATTACCTTTGTAACTTGTGAGTTCATTACCTTTGTAACTTGTGAGTTCATTACCTTTGTAACTTGTGAGAAAACCCAGGCAAGAGTAATTATTTGTTGTGCAGATTATTATTTTAGGACATATTAACTACAAATAATTTTATGAAAAAAGGAATGAGTGTGGTACATTAAACTCTGCGACATCCAACCAGAGCCTAGAATCCAGTCCTCGGCATTTTAATAACATATTTGCTTCAAAATGAAACAGTGGTCATTGCACACACTTGAGTTACTTAGCTGTTTTAAATTTTAACATTATAATAATGACTGACTTCTACTGTATCATACAGCTAGGGTATAAAAAATAAGATATTACAAGGACCCTAATGGAAATAAGTCACTGACTTTATTTGGGTTATCCTAGGTAATTTACACATATGTACAGTGGACCCCCAGAAATCGAACATTCTTCATTTCAGAATGCTGTTCAAATGCTGTTACCAAACAAATTTATTCCCCTAAGGAATTTTGTAAATTAGATTAGTCCATTTCAGACCTCCAAAAATACACCTATAAAAGCACTTGCAATAATAAACTTACATAAAAGGGCGAGTTGGGAGTGTTCGATTTCCGAGGGTCCACTGTACTATGTTACTAGGTATGATAATTGTACTTGTGTACCTGTACCTAAATAAATGTACATACATACTTGCATCTTTCACTGCTTTGCCATATCATGTGGAATTTTCACAGATGTGAATACCACTGTTGAATATTTTTTTATGTTGTTATGTAATAGGTTATGTTTAGGAAAGGTAAGGTGAGGTTAAGTTAGGTTGGGTTTGGTTACATTGAATTTCATTAGGTTAGGTTCAGTTTAGCTGGGTTGGTTTTGACTGGAGCTGTAGCTATTTGAATAGCAATTACAGTGGTACCCCGAGTTTCATACAAAATTCGTTCCAGGAGGCTGTTCGAGTGCAGTTACCGAACGAATTTGTTCCCATAAGGAATAATGTAAATTAAATTAGTCCGTTTCAGACCCCCAAAAATACACTTACAAAAGCACTTACAATAATACACTTACATAATTGTTCGAGTTGGGAGCTGTACGAAACTCGGGGTACCACTGTAATTGCCTAGATAGATGTATTGTCAGTTATCTTGTTCAATTAGTATTTAAAATTTGTTTGTCTGTGGTTACTGTATACATTTTAATAGGTTTATGTAACCTATCAGTAGCCTAACCAATAAACTGGTCACTACCCAAGTGCCATGTAATAACTTAAGCAAACTTCATTACCCTTAATACATATGATGCTACAAGATACTTAGACCTTTCGAGGAGCAGCAGGATGAAGACTTGTTATTTTATACATATTTTTTATCAGAATTGTTTATGAATTTTGAAATTCTCATGTCAAAGCCAACTGAAGAAATGTTAGATAATAGCAATATGGTGCTGGATATGAGGCAAGTGGTATTTAGCTGAACGCCTCTTTCATATAGAGTTGGAAACTCCACTCACGTCAGATAATTTTTTTTTTATATTGTAACTAATTTGTGTTTTGCATAATTACCAATTTATAAGATTAAAGCTATGGTTGATGTCTCCCATCTACAGTGGACCCTCGGTTAACGAATACCCTGGAAATCGTGCAATTATGTAAGTATAATTTTGTAAGTTCTTGTGGAAGTGTATTTTTGGGGGTCTGAAATAGACTAACCTACGTGAAATTTTTCCTTAAGGGAGTAAATTCGTTCGGTAATGGCACTTGAGCAGACTTCAGGAGTGAAGTTTTTACGAAACTCGGGGGTCCACTGTACTTCAATTAATTTTTCATACTTTTTTTTTAAATTTTCATTGGCTGAAGAACACACTACGGTTTACGTACTGCTCCAAACTCGAACAATTATGTAAGTGTATTTTTGTAAGTGTATTTTTGGGGGTCTAAAAGGACTAATCTAATTTACATTATTCCTTATGGGAACAAATTCTTTTGGCAACGGCACTTGAACAGCATTCTGGAATGAATTAATTACATAAACCGGGGATCCACTGTATTAGAATGGTAAGGTTTTTTTTATACTAAGTCAGATTAACACTTCAATGGGCTGCTTCTCTGGGAAGAGAGCCAATCTTCCTGCTGGGTGCTTACATGACTAGAACACAGCATTTCTTTCAGCATAAAAGGTGGGATGTGAAAAATACTTGGAATAGTTTTACTTGATTTGTGATTATAATGTATGTACTGAGAGTGAATTGGTCATGACAGTAGCAAACTGCTTTGAATAGGTGTACTTAAAAGTTATGAATGTATGTAATGTAGTGTGAACTGGTTATGACACTAGCAAGTTGTTAATAAAGCACTTGTCTCCACTCACTTCTATCTAACATGCTCACACATCTGCTGTATTGTTCTTGTTCACTATTCCTTCTCATGGCTCTCCAGCAGCTTCTGTTAAATTATTATTAATTGTGTATTTCTCTTTTTTTTTCCTTAGAGTATACTGTTTATTATTATTTCTTAAATGTTGCAGAACTTGTGTAGCTATGCAGTAACTTGTTTATATCTATTACTTTAAATATTTTATTTTAATTTCTTTCTTTGAAATACAGTGGACCCTCGGTTTTTGTTGAAAATTCATTCCAGAATGCTGTTTGAGTGCCATTACCGAACGAATTTGTTCTCATAAGGACAAATGTAAATTAGATTAGTTGTTTCAGACCCCTAAAAATACACTTACAAAAGCTCTTACAAAAATACATTTACATAATTGTTCGAGTTTGGAGATGAACGAAAACCGAGGGTCCACTGTACTGTCTTAGAATGGATTAAGGACGAAAACCAGGGTATGGTGGCCTGGGGCTAGAGCTCTCGCTTCACACACGGAGGGCCCGGGTTCGATTCCCGGCAGGTGGAAACATTTCGACGTGTTTCCTTACACCTGTTGTCATGTTCACCTAGCAGCAAATAGGTACCTGGGTATTAGTCGACTGGTGTGGGTCGCATCCTGGGGGACAAGATTAAGGACCCCAATGGAAATAAGACAGACAGTCCTCGATGACTCACTGACTTTCTTGGGTTATCCTGGGTGGCTAACCCTCCGGGGTTAAAAATCCGAAGAAAATCTTATTCTTATTCTCTTGTACAGTGGACCCCCGGTTATTGGCCGTTCCTGATATCGGCCAACTTGGTGATAGGCCGGTTTTTCGGCTTCCGGTACTTGGCTGTTTTTTCAGTTATCAGCCGTATGGGACGTGTCCGTCCGCCAGCTGGGGCCGCTTGCACTTCAGTTTGCCTGTCTCTCTCGGTTTGTGAGGAAGCTTCTGCTCATTCATCCAAACATTTTGCTTGTTTTCCATTGTTTTTGGCGTTTTTTTTTTCAGTGAAACTGCAAAATAAGTAACCATGGCTCCAAAGAAAGTTCTTAGTAAAGTTCCTTTGGTAAAGAAAGTAAGAAACACGATAGAATTCAAGGCAGGCAGGCATAGAGGCAAGGAGTGTAGCAGGCATGCAGGGAGTGTAGCAGGGATGCAGGGAGTGTAGTTGGTGGAGTGACTCTCAAGCTGGTCCTAGTGGCATTAAAAGACAAAGACGGGAAGTAACCCCAGAGGGCTTTGCTACCTGATGTCCTTATGGAGGGGGACTCCCCTTCCAAACAATAACTCTTCCCTTTTTCCTCCTTCCTATCTTCCAGAAGCCAGCATTAGTCTTCAATAAAGGTATGTAATACTGATTTAATTGTTAAAAAAAAAAAAAATTTTTTTGGTGAATATTTTTCTCTGGAACGGATTAATTGTATTTACATTAATTCTTATGGGAAATATTATTTCGGTTATCAGCCATTTCGGTGTTTGGCTGAGCTTCTGAAACAGATTACGGCTGATAACCGAGGGTCCACTGTATTTATAAGTGAATTTTTGTTGTTGTTGAAACGAGATAAAAAATGATTAAAAATAGAAGTTTGATGCGGTACGATAGTAGTATAGGCATTACTGATGCTACGAGCCACCACTGGTGTACATACTGTACATGTATTAGCTTTGAATCACTATTTATATATTTCATTTTTGCTTCAAGTAGGATTAATTTCATGTTTAAGTGTTTTATATTCTTTACTGATTTTACTTAATAAAATTGTTTATCTTATGTTATTGATTTTTCTATCTTTTCATTTCCATAAGGAGGAACCAACCTTATCAAATACTCTTTGAGAGTCTGATAGAGCTGTTGAACTTTCACAAAAATAATAGAGGAAATAAAGACCTTTTATTAGGTACATCCCTTGAGAATCAAAATAAACACTATACAGTAAAAACAATCAATTATAAATAATGCAACATCTAAAAATATTTGTACTGATAAAAATAACAATCTTCCAACATTCAATTTTTCTTTGGATGCAGGAGGGGATTAAAATATTAAGAAGAGGCAGAAGTATTAATTGTATCTGAGATCAGCTGTAACTGGTTATGACAATGGATGTAGAAGGGAAGAGGATAATACGTCAGTACTTGATGTACAACATGAAAAGTGGAACCTTTGAGAAGTGACCATTCTGGCAGAGATGGATTAAAACTTTACCTTACTACATGCCTTTTTCTCTCCTTTAAGATTTTGAGAACCTTGCATTTTCTATGATGCACTAAGCACAAATGGAAATATATAAGATGCTACAAGGTTGGGACAGTTTGCAGGATGGTATGGTTATGTTTAGTGGCAGCATGGACAAAACAATCTGTGGGTCACTTATGATACTCTGCTGGGTGGCAGAAGTGCCAGCAATTATCTCTGTCATGGAGTGAGAGAATTCAGTCAACTGAGCAGTGGTCTGCTAACTGGAGCACAATCAGCAGGCTGCCAGACCATCCACCATTCATGTAAATGGAAAACATATAACACTGAGAACAGAAGCAAGCTGAGATGTTGTTCAAGAAGCCCCACTTATGTGGGATGACCAAAACACAGTAGCAAAAAGTAACAAAGGCCAGCACTGTATGACCCATGTGTGCAGGAGGATCATAGATGAGTAGATTATCCACAAAGGGAAGGTGCAGGATGGCATCAGCCCAGAGCCTCTCATGTCCCAAGGAATAATACTGTTAAAGAAATGGCAAGATTGCATAGCGATGGTCCAGAAGAATAATGGTTGGAGGAAGCCCACAGATAACTTGGGAAGCACAGTTCAAGATAATGAGAACTAGGATTGAAGCCTGAAGATCCTGCAGCAGGGAAGCAAGGATGCAAGCCCCTGAGGGCTATATAGAATCTGTAGGGCAAAGGTGGCACACAAGACAGGAGTAAGGTTGGGAGCTTACCACATGAATATCATGGAGGACTTAGGCTCAGGAAGGTTACAGCATTGAAAGAACTGGGGCCCAGTTTTCTCAATGTGAAGAGCAGATATTTTGGCAAGGCACTCCACAGAAGGCAATGGGGATCTTGCAAGCCATGAACATCAGGGAGGAAGAAATACTGGGGCCAATGAAGTCTGAAGAAAAAATGAGGGACCAGATAATTCCCCTGGGGTAGAGCATGGTGAGACTGCACTTCACTGGGTGGCAAAGGATGCAGAGAGCATAGCATAGAACCAACACTGCCTTTTTGTTCCTTGTGTACTGGAGGATGGCCTCAGATGAATCAGAATCCCAGCAAATAACTAGTAAGCAGAAAAAACAAACATACTGAACAAAACGAACATGATGGATCCTATTGGGGCCTAAGAGGTGAGCATTTGGTGTGAATGAGGTATAAGGTGTTCCTCATGAGTGCCCAGGGCTTCAACAACAGAAATAAAATTATTAAACCCCAGCACTATATGACCCCCATGGGTTTAGTGCTTCCTCCCTGATTAAAATACAGTGGTACCTCGACTTACGATGGTCCCCAAACTCACCCTTGTATGTAAGTTTATTTTTTTAAATGCTTTTGTAAGTGTAATTTTGGGGGTCTAAAAGGACTAGTCTATTTTACAACATTTCTTAAGGAGATAAATTCGTTTGGTAATGACACTTGAACAGCATTCTGGAATGAAAAAATATCGTAAGTCGAGGTACCACTGTACATGTCCATAAATTCAGTTCTGATTCAATTCAAAATTGCTATCCCTTAGCTAAGAGAAAAGTACAGTACTGGTATCCAAGTGAGCACACCTTTTTGAGCAAAAGAAGTGTCTAACCTGAGCATCATGTGAAATCTACCCATATGAAAACAAAAGTGAAGGTGGAAATGTTATTAGATAACAATTTAATCTTTATTAATTACAACTATATTATTTTACCCTTAAACCCACATGCACACTAATACATTTATTAAATACTGATTATAACAAATATAATTTGAAAATAATAACAATACTGTAATAAACACTATGGATTAACAACCTGACCTTTAAAATTTAACAAATGAGTAAAAGGTGGGTGAGCACATGAAAGTAGTAAGTAACTGGAGGCTAATGTGAAATTCTTATAATTTGCAAGGTCAATAGTTAACCTCTCCTTTAGGTCTAGCAATACAAATTCTTTCTTTATAGGTTTTGTTATCTTGGCATCTTTAGGTTCTGCAATAATGTTAGATGCACCAGAACTTGTACTGTATTTTGAACTAGATACACTGGGAGTTATACTGGCAGCTTCCATGCCAGATGTATTACCATCTAGTCCTCTTTCAGCAGTTTCACTCAGAGATGAAAACCGAGGTTCTTCTTTTTTTATTAACTTAGAGCTTCCATCATTTTCTATCATTATTTCTTTTTGAGAATCTTTCTGTTTTACCTCATAATCTTCGTTAATTACTTTCATTTTAGTTTCATCATTGCTATCATTACTTTCAATCATACTGTTTAAAGAACTACCTAAAGTAACATCCTTGTTGTTCTCTACTGTACTGGCTGTATAGTCTATGATTTTGCTGGGATTTCTGTCATTTTCTTTTGTGAAAGTATCGACTCTTTCTGATCCTAGACTTAACTTTTCAACAACAACATCATCTGAGACCAACCTGTGTCTGTGAGCCTTATTTCCAATAATATTACTAAGAGGCTGATGAATTGTGAGAATATTTTCGTGCTCCTTTAATGTATTAATGCTATCATCTTTAAAATCCTCATTTGTAATAATTTTACTCTGTTTATCTTGCAAAGGAAGCTGACTTTTTCTTCACCACAATCCTCTCCAGCTTGGATTGACTTTTCTTTTTTAATTTTATTTTTTTTATTTTCCCTCCATGGTGCTGTAGGATCCAAAATAAGGTTTACTTGATCAGAAACAGACAATGACCAGTCATCATTTTTCATATAACAGCATGCTAAAGCACCTGGATCTACAGGATGAGCTTCTGTAAAAAGAACAAAATATAAAAAGGTAAACATGAATTTTTTTTATTTCATTAACCCTTTCAGGGTCCAAGCCGTAGATCTACGCATTGTCCACAGGGTCCAAACCGTAGATCTACTCCATGAGCTCAGCTCACTCAGATAAGCTGTAATCAGTAAATTTGGGCCTAGATATGAGAGAATGCATCTATGTGGTAAGTATGCACCATATAAAGTAAATCCTGAAGCACACAGTGCATAATGAGAAAAAAAAACTGCGACTGTGTTTTTCAATTAAAACAACAACTTTGTGGTGTATTTTCATGTAGTTTTTACGTTGTATTCACGGTTTCTTGGTCTCATTTGATAGAATGGAAGATATATTACAGAAATAGAGATGATTTTGATTGGTTTTAGTGCTGAAAATAGCTTCTAATTGAGCTCAAAGTAGCGGAAATGTTTGATTTTTGCTGATTTTCAAGAGTAAACAAATCACATCACACAACCAATACACGTCAACTGGTGGGTCTAATATACGTTTACAAATGCACTGATAAGTGTTTATACAATTATTACAATATTGCATAAAAGTAATTCATCTATTTTTTTGGTGTGAATAAAAATTCTTTATGTAAATAAAATATAAAAATGGAATTCATCTGTAAAGCCTGGAAACATAACTAATAAACAGAGGAAATGTTATTTTAGTGCCAGAAATGCCTGCATTCTTTATTCTGGATGCTGTTTTGAAATTTGAATATTTTGAACTTTGTGTGAAATTGGCAAAATTACCAGTTTCTGATCACTTTATTGGCTACTTGAAATAGTTGATTGGGCAGTTTCTTGTGCTCAATCGATAAAATAGAAGTAATACTAACGAAATAGCTAAGAATTTGGTCAACTGGAATAATGTAATTGGCCTAAAATAGGAGTCAAAGTGGGCAAAATCGCTGATATGTAAATATCGCTGACAGTCAAATTCGCAATTGTGTAATTTCGTCAGTTTTCCACCAAATTTCGTACTTTTTGTTTTATTACCTTCAGAAAGTTTCTCTACCATTTCATAAGAAAAAAAAAATTGAAAATTCTTGGACCCTGTGGACAATGCGATAGATCTACGGCTTGGACCCCTGAAAGGGTTAATAGAGGATGAAGTAAATATGCAT
Source organism: Cherax destructor (assembly GCA_009830355.1). Lineage (NCBI taxonomy): Eukaryota > Metazoa > Arthropoda > Malacostraca > Decapoda > Parastacidae > Cherax > Cherax destructor. Next base: position 60,428 of record WNWK01010351.1, on the reverse strand, counting down.
ACAAAACCCTAATGAAAAACTGCAAAATACGAAAGACAGTATATAATACAGTACTGATAAAGTATCTGTTAATACTCTGTCAAATTAGAAATGAACTGCTTCCATTAATATTATTATTTTTAACATGTGAACTGCTCCCAGTATTACTATTACTTTTATAACACACCAGCCATCTCCCACCAAGATGGAAGACAACATAATAATGGTAGAGGCTCATTCATCCTTCCACTTATTACAAGACAGAAACTGCTTTTGTAGCCAGACTTTTCTGACTTCCAGAACTCCAGAAAGGGGAATTTGCTTTTCAAGAAATCTAGGGGAATGTATTATTAATAGTACAAGTAATTTCCATTCTAACTTAACATTAATGAGCAGATTTACAGCTCAACCTCATAATGGCACATTAAATTTTGATTTTTTTTTTTAATTCAGTGGCCATCTCTCGCCAAGGCAGGGCAGCCCAAAGAAAACACATTCACCAATATTTACTTAATCGACCTCTTTCCAGAGGTGTGCTGACATCACAATCAGATTTCTCTCCAAGTGTAAAATTCCCACCCCTCCTTCAGAGTGCAGGCACTGCCCTTCCCACTTACAGAACTAATTCTGAAAATGTAAGAACTGGGACTAACCAAACTAGAAGATTTTGCATTCAATGAACAACTGTGTTTCTGGTATAACTACAAAAAAAAAAAAATGAAGGGATGAATAACAAGAACTTTCCACACAAGAAATACCAAGGCAATGATGATACTCTTTAAAGAACTTGTACCTTCAAGGCACAAAAATCAGGAACAAAATAAGAACTAAATTATTAAGTATGAAGGTTCCAAGGCTATTTAATATTCTTGTTTTGAATATAAAGGGAAACATCAAAAGACATGTCTTCAAGATGTACAGTAGACCGTTATATTACACAGATTTATTTGCCACGTTTTGGTTGTTACACTACTGAAAAATTGTGGCACAATTTCATACAACACTTTCTAAAATTAACTTAACACAGTTCCATTTTGAGAAGACCTACCGCCACCCCCTGCTACCCCCGTCCCAGCCTTCCGTGCATACGTATCTAGTACAATTCTCTCCTAGGAGCTAGCTGTGTTTGTGAATTGTGTTTTGATCTTTTAATTGCCATATCTTTTATCTGCCAAGGAATAATGGCACCCAGTAGGCATACAAGTGTTGCTGAAAGTGGCAAGAAAAGGTTTAAGCATTTAAGTCTTGGAGTTACGAAGAAAACTGAGATATTAGAAAAGCTTAAGAGTGGCTCATGTGTGGTGGATAGTGTCAGTTCGTACAATTAAAAAGAATGAGGTAAATATATGAGTTTGTGTAATGAATAACCCAGGATGTCATCTCACTGACTACTGACTTACTGACTGACAGACTTTGCTAACTGACTTACTGACTTACTGACTTAAAAGTTAGACTTTTTCACTGAAGAGGGCCCTGACAAATCTAGAAGCAGTGCTCTGAAACGGTGTCCAAAGCAGCTGGTGCCTTACTGTCAGCTGTTTAATGTACTGCAGGGTAAAATAGAAATCCATTACAAAATTTATGCACACTCCAGTACAACCATTGACTTCAATACCAGAACCTCTACCATCCACCTCAGCCCAGTAGGGCCACAGCATAACTCTCCACTCTCTTCATAATCAACAAATACCAGCACCAACAATTTAAGGTAAGAAATACTATTATTTCTGTTGCATTTGAAGTCTTAAGCAGTAAAAACAACATAATACATCACAACAATGAATAACAATTACATATTCACTTATATTTCTGTAAGATCTGGAGGTCTAAAAAAAAGCTGTTTGGCTTTCTTGGGGCTCCCAGGAATGTAACCCTATTTTTCTCAAGTTCTCCAGTTTATCTAACAAGGATTTACCTAATACGGCATTTCAGGAACGTAACTACTGTGTAATATAACGGTCTACTGTAGCACAAATTCCTGTAAACTAGTCTTGATCATCCAGACATTGGTGCCTACACCTACAGTGGACTGCAAAAACCAACAGTGACTGATCAGGCTGTCAAACAGAAGATTTGGCCAGAGACCGCATCACAGGTGAGTGATATGCAGAAGTAAAAAAAAATAAACAGTATCTTACCAGAATTATAAATGTATCCACCAGCTTCAATGACACACTCCCTAGTGCCAACTTTATGAACTTGTCCTGTCACTCCCATGTTATGCATCCAGTTCTCAGAGTCAAAAAGTAGGAATAGGTACTTGGTTGTTTCTGCCAAGAAAAAACTTTCCATCCTGTTTTCTAGGGTGTGGTCATTCACATTTTTAACCTAAAAATAAAGAAAATTTTTTATATATGAAACAGGAAATATTATCACTGAAGATATAATTACCAGTATACAGTGGACCCCCGAGTTTCGTAAAAACTTCACTTCTGAAGTCTGCTCAAGTGCCATTACCGAACGAATTTACTCCCTTAAGGAAAAATTTCACGTAGGTTAGTCTATTTCAGACCCCCAAAAATACACTTCCACAAGAACTTACAAAATTATACTTACATAATTGCACGATTTCCGGGGTATTCGTTAACCGAGGGTCCACTGTATTTTGTAATAAATCTTTCAACCTAAATTTTTATTTACGTATAATGTTCCTTCTCGGAACTATGGTACCTCTCCTTTGGAATAGCCTCTTGTATATTTCTTAGGTAATAATTTTCTTTTACTTGCAATATTTTGTATAATGTTTGTTCTAGTCTGCCAGTATCTGTCTAAACATGTTTGCTCATAACTGTTAATATACTATGGTTGTAAGTGTGGAGGCAACAGTATTAGATATACAGTGGACCCCCGGTTTTCGGCTGGTTTGGAAATTGATAAATTCAGATTTCGAGCACTTTTTTCGACAAAATTTCCCCCCGGATTTCGAGCATCAGCTCGGAAATCATTGGTACCAGATGCATGCACCTGGGCTGCTCATACGTTTGTGACTCACTCTTGGGCACATTAAATGTCTTATTTTACGTTAGACATTTTCATTAATCCATCTATGATATTTTCTTCAAAATTATACTACGTATAAGAAACACATTACATAGCATATAAACATGCAATGTTTATATGCTATCGAGTGGTGAGTTGGGTGGAGGGAAAACATTACGTTTTCTCTTGTCCAGCGTTAGAGAAAACTGTATGAATCTGTTCTCTAGCCCAGTCACCGCCCTTAACGTTTTTGTTTACAATTCTCGGCATGATTTATTCATTACTTCTCCCTTTGTTTATGATGGCATCTAAAGGTAGTTGTTAGAAACGATTAAACTCAGTGAACATGGTATGTCGATGGTAATAATATGGCTGTGGGTTACGGTAGGTATAGCCCAGGCAGACTACATACGTGTACAGTCAACCCCCGGTGTTCATGAGCGTCGGAGTTTGTGAAAATCGGTGTTCGTGAAGTTTTTTCGCGAAAATTTTGGCTCGGTGTTCACGAATCCGCTCGGAGTTCATGATTCATCCCAGACGCGTACGCGTGGCCTGAGCAGGTCCGGGCACTCCATCCAGCGTCAGTGTGCTATTGTTTACCAGCAAGTGACCGCCACCCACGCATTCATACCAGATATATTGTCATTATTCCAGTGTTTTTAGTGCTTGCAACTGCTAAATAAGCCACTGGGAAAGTCCATGGGGTTGGATGTTTGTACTGAGGATGTGGAAGAGTTGGTGGAGGAGGACAATGAAGAGATAACCACTGAAGATCTGCAAGAGCTTTAACAGCAACAGCAACAACAAACCACAGTTCAGGAAAATGGTTCTGAGGAGGAGGAGGAACAGAGATGGAGGAAGTTGCCTTCTTCAATGATTAAGGAGATTTGTGGAATGTGGACCAGGGTGCAAGGCTTTATGGATGAATATCACCCTAACAAAGCTGTTGCAGGCCATGCTGGCAACCTGTACAATGACAATGTGGTGTCCCATTTCAGGGATGTTTTAAAGAAATGCCAGACACAGAGCTCCCTGGACAGATTTTTGGTTAGAGTGGGGTCCAGTGACTCTCAACCTGGTCCTAGTGGCATCAAAAGAAAAAGGCCAGTAACCCCAGAAAAGAACTTGGTACCTGCAGTGTTAATGGAAGGGGATTCCCCTTCCAAACACTAGCATACTACTCCATCCTCTCCCCTCCTCCCGTCTTCCACACATCAACAACTCTTCAATAAATGTAAGTGACATGTTATTGTACTATTATTTATTTATTATTGTTTTGTGTGTAATTTAATGTATATTTAATGTAGAAACTAAATTTATTTTAATACTTTTGGGTGTCTGGAACGAATTAATTTTATTTCCATTACAGTGGACCCCCGCTATTCGAACGGCTCGGTGGTAGAGGCAGTGGTGGTAGAGGCAGTGGTGGTAGAGGCAGTGGTGGTAGAGGCAGTGGTGGTAGAGGCAGTGGTGGTAGAGGCAGTGGTGGTAGAGGCAGTGGTGGTAGAGGCAGTGGTGGTAGAGGCAGTGGTGGTAGAGGCAGTGGTGGTAGAGGCAGTGGTGGTAGAGGCAGTGGTGGTAGAGGCAGTGGTGGTAGAGGCAGTGGTGGTAGAGGCAGTGGTGGTAGAGGCAGTGGTGGTAGAGGCAGTGGTGGTAGAGGCAGTGGTGGTAGAGGCAGTGGTGGTAGAGGCAGTGGTGGTAGAGGCAGTGGTGGTAGAGGCAGTGGTGGTAGAGGCAGTGGTGGTAGAGGCAGTGGTGGTAGAGGCAGTGGTGGTTGAGGCAGTGGTGGTTGAGGCAGTGGTGGTTGAGGCAGTGGTGGTTGAGGCAGTGGTGGTTGAGGCAGTGGTGGTTGAGGCAGTGGTGGTTGAGGCAGTGGTGGTTGAGGCAGTGGTGGTAGAGGCAGTGGTGGTAGAGGCAGTGGTGGTAGAGGCAGTGGTGAGTAAACAAGATTAAATGAAGGTTCGGGAGGGAGTTTTGTAAACAAACCAGTTGTTCTTGCTGTTACCAGCCTGACACGTATGATTTCTGTTCACTACTTGAAGCTGACTGGAAGTGATCTAATGCAGATAGCATTACAAACTCAGTTTTCTCTTATACTAACACGTCTGAAGGAGGAAAGAATGGGAAGATGTTTTCACAGCTGTAGCAAGAATGCTCGCCACCACCATCCTTCCCAGCCACCACATTCGTAATGACATACATATTTTATTCATTCTAGAGTGTATATCAGGTTTTTATGTTATTTATATTGTTTATTATGTCATATTAGATGAATTGTGATAGATAAATAAGCTGTCGAGTTGATAATAGCTTCACAGTGAAGTACTATTTTGTCATGCCTCCTGACAGCAGGAACGGATTAATTGTATTTCCATTATTTCTTATGGGAAAAATTAAATCGCCTTTCGAACATTTCACGTTAAGAACAGCTCCTGGAACGGATTAAATTCGAATGGCGAGGGTCCACTGTATTTCTTATGGGGGAAAATAGATTCGGAGTTTGTGATATTCGGTGTTCGCCGGGCCCTCTGGAACGGCTTAATCACGAACTCCGGGGGCTCACTGTACCTACATCTACCAGCTACCTAAATTGACTTCCTACAAATAAATACTACTCACCTCTCGCCCTACATTAAGTCTACAAATATTTTAAGGTAAGTAATGAATGTACTAACCACTGAAGAGCTGCAACACTAGTTATTCGCTAAGATTTATTTTTTAATACTTTTGGGTGTCTGAAACGGATTTACATTATATCTTATGGAAAATATTACTTCGGTTTTTGGCCATTTCGGATTTCGGGCAACCTTCTGGAACGGATTAATTACGAAAACCAGGGGTCTACTGTATTTACTTGCATGTACTAACCACTGAAGAGCTGCAACACTATAGTTATTCTCTATAAGATTTATTTTTTAATACTTTTGGGTGTCTGAAATGGATTTACATTATATCTTATGGAAAATATTACTTCGGTTTTTGGCCATTTCGGATTTCGGGCAACCTTCTAGAACGGATTAATTACGAAAACCAGGGGTCTACTGTATTTACTTGCAAAAATAATAATGAGTATAAATGTTAGGGACTGCCTCAGGAAGTATAAATAATAATGAACATATGCAGAAAAAATAGCACAAGGAATGAAATACATGAATTAGAAAAACAGGTAAAAGTGAAATGACAGTTAAAAAAAGTGCACCAGAGTACTAAATTGTACCAGTGTAAATGTAACCATGTCAAGTACTCTTTATGTTATATCAACATAAAGAGTACTTGCTTTAGAGTATTACAGTATACAGGTAATTATAACCTTGACCTTAGAACTATTATGCCTATCTAATCCATCATATGCCTTGTCCCTACAGTACCTTACTTCTTTGAAAGAACAGTCTCTTGTATCGTTTTCCATACAAAAAGTTTTTTACATATACAACAGATCTTATTTCTGGCCATGTTCACTTCCATTTATCTTATCCTGGGCAGTTTTATGTGGTGGGTTGTTTTGGGTGGTGGGCTGGGGTTGTAGGTGCTGGGAGGTGGGGATCTGTGGAAAGAGGGTAGGGGTGCAAGTAGGGGAAGACCCTTCCTGCTGGTTGGGGGTGGTCGGAGGAGAGAGGTTTGGGGTGAACGTGGGGGGGGGCTTATTGCTTTTCCTTTATTCCTTTACACAAACAAACAAACAAACAAATTTTATTTCATTGCAGATTACATGGGTATCGGAAGTTACAATGTAAATTGAGTGCAAGGAGAGCCACTGACATGCCATGGCATTAGGGGCAGCTTATTCTAGTCCTTAAAAACTATGTACTTAATATTAGAGAAATTTATTGAGTTTATTCTAGTTAAAAATTATTTTCAAAATTACAATATGATGAAATTTTACTGTTTAAATTATTATATAATGATATTAGATCTTAGATTGTTACAGGTGTTAAGATTCTTGAATGATAATATGGAATTGAGATTATCTTAAGGAAAATAACATTGAGCATTTTTGACATTAACTTATAATATGAGTAGGGGTAACATAATAGTAACATATTATTAAAAATTGAGATTATCGTATAGGAAAGTAACAATGAGCATTTTTCAAAGTAGTTTATAGCATGATCATTTAGGTTTGGGTGAGTAGGTGGTTTTTGAGTTGAGTCTTAAATTGATTTTCAGACAAGATTATCTTAATATTTACTGGTAATGAATTCCAGATTCTGGGGCCCTTTATGTGCATAGAATTTTTATATAGGTTGATATGAACACGGGGTATATCAAAAGTGATCTGTGTCGTGTGTTGTGGTCATGGGTCCTATTAAAGTTGGTGAGGAGAGTTTTGAGCAGAGGGTTTATATTAGAGTGTAAAGTTTTATATATGTAGTAGGCACAAGAGTAAGTATGAATGTTCTTTACGGTGAGTAGTTTGAGACTTTTGAATATTGGTGGAGTATGCTGTCTAGAGTGGGAATTTGTTATCATTCTGACTGCAGCCTTTTGTTGTGTTATGAGTGGTCTAAGGTGATTTAACGTTGTTGATCCCCATGCACAGATTCCATAGGTGAGATACGGGTAGATAAGTGAATGATATAGTGCAAGGAGAGCTGATTGAGGTACATAATAGCGTATCTTTGATAATATGCCTACTGTCTTCGAGATTTTCTTGGAAATTTGTTGTATATGTGTTTGGAATTTAAGGCTACTGTCAAGGTGGATTCCTAGGAATTTTCCCTCCGTGAGTCTTGTGATGGGTGTACCATTAAGTGTTATGTTAAGTGGAACATTTGTGGCTTTGCATTATGTTCACTTTATTACATAATTTAAGATCGATATATCCCTCCACATCAATGCCCCTATCACTTGTTTTATTTCTTATGGCGATAGTTTAACCTTTCAGGGTCGAGACCCCTGATCCTTAACTCGTTCTCAGGGTTGAAAAAGTTTTGGAAAAAAAAAAAAAATTATTTTTTCTTGTGAAATGATAGACAATCTTTTTCCGATCATAATGACACCAAAAGTATGAAATTTGATGGAAAACTAACGGAATTATGCTCTCCCAAAGTTAGTGGTATTGACGATATTTACGCATCAGCGATTTCGCCCACTTCGACCCCCATTTTCGGCCATTTCCAATGTTTTAAAAAAAAAAAAAATTTCTTATGAAATGATAGACAATCTTTTTTCCGATCATAATGACACCAAAAGTATGAAATTTGATGGAAAACTAACAGAATTATGCTCTCCCAAAGTTAGTGGTATTGACGATATTTACACATCGGCGATTTCGCCCACTTTGAACCCCATTTTCGGCCAATTCCAATGTTTCAATGTACTAAAATCATAGCTATTTCACTAGAATTCCATTTGTTCTATCGATTGAGTACAGTGAGCCCCCGGTTTTCGTGATTAATCCGTTCCAGAGGGTGTCATGAACACCGAATATCATGAACTCCGAATCTATTTTCCCCATAAGAAATAATGGAAATAAAATTAATCCGTTCCAGACATCCAAAAGTATTAAAATAAAATATTTTTTTACAACATATAGACAGTAAATTACACACAAAACAATGAGAAATAAAGAAATAATAGTGCAATAACATGTCACTTACATTTATTGAAGAGTTGTTGTGTGGAAGACGGGAAGAGGATGGAGTATTATGCTAGTGTTTGGAAGGGGAATCCACTGCAGGTGCCAAGTTCTTTTCTGGGGTTACTGGCCTTTTTCTTTTAATGCCACTAGGACCAGGTTGAGAGTCACTGGAACTTTCTCTCACAAAAACTCTGTCCAGGGAGCTCTGTGTCTGGCGTGTCTTTAAAACATCCCTGAAATGGGACACCACACTGTCATTGTACAGGTTGCCATCATGGCCTGCAACAGCTTTGTTAGGGTGATATTCATCCATAAAGCCTTGCACATCAGTCCAGTGTGCAATGATCTCCTTCAGTTCTACTGTATTTCTGACATTCTTTACCACAGGGCTGGCACTAGGAGCTTTCTTGGGGCCCATGGTGGCTTATTTAGCAGTTGCAAGCACTAAAAACACTGGAATAATGACAATATATCTGGTATGAATGCTTGGGTGGCATGGGTGGTGGTCGCTCGCTGGTAAACAATAGCACACTGACGCTGAATGGTGTGCCCGGGCCCGCTCAGGCCACGCGTATGCGTCCGGGACGAATCATGAACTCCGAGCGGATTCATGAACACCAAGCCAAAATTTTCATGAAAAAACTTAACGAACACTGATTTTAACGAACTCCGACGCTCACGAACACCGGGGTTGACTGTATAAGAAACCGCCAATTTACCGATTTCAACTACCCAATAAAGTGGTCAGAAATTGGCAATTTGGCCAATTTCACACAAATTTCAAAATAGGGTCCAGAATAAACAAGACAGACATTCCTGGCACTAAAATAACATTTTATCTGTTCATTAGTCATGTCTCCAGGTCCCTCTTACATTACTTTTGCTTTGCATTTTGAATTTTTCTCACAAAAAATAGAAGATTTTCTGTTATGTATACTACTGCATCATTGTAAAAATGGTATAAATAATATCAGCGCACTTGTGCAAGAATATTAGACTCACCAGTTGATGTGTATTGGACGTGTGGCGTGATTTGTTTACTCTTGAACATCGGCAAAAATCAAAATTTTTGCTAATTTGTGCTCAATTTCAAGGTACTTGTCATCGTGAAACCTATCAAAATTATCTCTATTTCTGTAGTATATCTTCCATTCTATCAAATGAGAAAAAGAAAACGAGAATACAACCATAAATACCATACGAAAATAGACTGCAAAGTCGATGTTTTAAACCAAAAACACGATCAAAGTTTTTTTTTCCTCATTATGAACTGTGTGCTGCAGGATTTTTTGTACTGTGCACACTGACTGTGCAGACCCATTCTCTCACATTAGGCCTACCAGCCTTTTCCCACTTGATTTGAGGGCGCTAGAATTTATGCGTACTAGTACGTCAATAACTCTGGCGCGTAAGACGTACGAGTACGTCAAAAACCCTGAAAGGTTAATACTCATTCGGTTGTTTATTTCCACTTCTCTGTCGACAGTTGGCAATAATTCGCTAGTGCCACTCGACCGTAATTTATTCTCATATCAATAACAACACTGCGACTAGTCAAGGATTCGAACCCATGCTGCTTCAAATCTTCAAATGGGTCACTCAAAACAATATGAAGCTCAATGAAGAGAAATTTCAACTACTCAGGTATGAAAAACTTGAGAAATTAAAACTGTATCAGGTTATACGACAAATTCTAACCATACAATAGAGCGAAAAAGTAATGTGAAGGACCTGGGAGTGGTGATAATAATAATACTACTAATAATAATTTATTTAGACATGATACATTGTTGAACTAGATAATGTCAGAGGATCTCATCTTCAAAGATCACAACAATATATCTACCGCATCTGCTAGGAAAATGATAGGATGGATAATGAGAACCTTCAAAACTAGGGATGCCAAGCCCATGATGATTCTCTTCAAATTGCTTGATCTCTCTAGGCTGGAATACTGCTGTACACTAACTGCCCCCTTCAAGGCAGGCAAAACTGCTGACCTGGAGTGTGTACAAAGAACTTTCATGGCACACATAAGTACGATAAGGCACCTAAATTACTGGGAACGGTTGAAGTCCCTTGATTTGTATTCCCTGGAATACAGGCGAGAGAGATACATGATAATATACATGAAAATCACTCCCTATGAAAGCAAAAGACTCGGCAGGAGATGTAACATTTCCCCAATGAAAAGCAGGGTGCCACGAGTACACTAAGAGACAACACAATAAGTGTCTGGGGCCCAAGATTGTTCAACTGCCTCCCAGCATATTTAAATAAGGGGGATTACCAATAGAACCCTGGCTGTCTTCAAGAAGGCACTGGACAGGCACCTAAAGTCAGTACAGTACCTGACCAGCCGGGTTGTGGTTCGTACGTCAGTTTGCGTGCGGCCAGCAGTAACAGCCTGGTTGATCAGACCCTGATCCACCACAAGGCCTGGTCTCAGACCGAGCCGCGGGGGCGTTGACCCCCAAAACCCTCTCCAGGTATACTTCAGGTATTACCAAACCTCTTTTTACACACAGTTCAATTAAAGGCTCCCCATTTTCATTTACTCCTGGCACCCCAAACTTTCCTACTATTCCCTCTACAACATATTTACCCACTTTAGCATTTAGATCCCCAACTACAGTACTCTCTCACTTGGTTCAAAACTCCCCATGCGCTCACTCAACATTTCCCAAAATCTCTCTCTCTCTCTCTACACTTCTCTCTTCTCCAGGTGCATAAACACTTACTATAACCCACTTTTCACATCCAACCCTTATTTTACTAAAATATACTCTTTTTAATCTATAAAAATTTTTTTTGCTTTCAAATTCGTGGACCCTGAGAGCAATTTTCAGATCAGGGGTGTGGACCTTGAAAGGGTTAAAATTGGACTCAAAGTGGGCAAAACTGCCAATGGACAAATTGTGCCCAGATCACAAACTTTGTGCCTGCATAATTCAGTAAATTTTCTACCAAATTTCATACTTTTGGTGTCATTACCTCCAGAAAAAGATTCTACCATTTCAAAAGAAATAGTGGGGTCTGGACAGTGAAAGGGTTAATTCTAGGGCTTTGGACAGTGAAGGGGTTAATGTTGTACAGTGGTCCCTCGGTTTTCGTGCATCTCCAAACTCGAACATTTATGTAAGTGTATTTTCGTAAGTGCTGTTGCAAGTGTATTTTTGGGGGTATGAAATAGACTAACCTACGTGACATTATTTCTTAAGGAAGTAAATTCGTTCGGTAATGGCACTTGAGCAGCATTCTGGAACGAATTTTCGGCAAAAACTGAGAGACCACTGTATTACCAATTAACAGTCACTTAATCAACAATTTAACCCTTAAACTGCCCAAACGTAGATCTACATTCACTAGCGCAGCGCTCCGAATATTTTGAAAAAAAAAAAAAAATAAAGAGGGCAATTTTCTGTGTTATAAGACCAAAAAAAATTTAGGACCATTACTTACCGAGATATAAGACCGCGAAGTTGGGGTTGGATGCTCACCTGACGGCAACATGGAGTCCTGCCGCTTGTAGAAGTGTTGCCGATATATCTTTTTTTCTCGTTTTTATTTTAATTTATATAATTTTTATGTTGTGATAATTACAATTTATAATAGTTCTTGTGATTTCATAGCCAATCTTTGTTCTGACACTAATATTAGGTACTGAAATAGTAATCAAATAGTCACAATCACACAGACAGGTGAATATTTTCACCTGTCTTGGTCATTTACTATTGCCTAGAAATATATACAAAGTATTTATAGGTCTCAGCAATGTTTTGGACACGCTGGAGTATATATGAAACTTCTTGAAGCATGGTGTTTATGATGAGTCACTAAACTGCTGACAGGGTAAGCAGTGGAGTGACACTTGATGATAAAGCACTGCTGTAGGGAACCCTGGCTTTATTTGTTTTCACTGTTACACACAAACATGTATGTCTCTGTCTATCTATCTGTGTCTATCTGTCTATCTATCTGTGTATCTGTCTAGCTCTGCTTATTTGTCTTTCTGTCTGCCTGTGTGTGTCTTTCCGGCTGCTTGTCTCTCAGTCTCAGAGAGCGGCTAGTAAACCAACAGGTATTACACACGATGCAGAAGTGACAATGCGTATTACTTGCCAGTCATGCTTATTATGTCTTATATCTACAAGCACTGTATAGCACTTTGCCTGGAACTTTTGGGTTATCCTAGGTAATTTACACTATGTATAATAACTGTACTTATGTGTACATGTGAGAGAGAGACAGATAGACAGAGATATAGACAGAGATAGACGGATAGACAGAGATATAGACAGATAGAGATATAGACAGATAGAGATATAGACAGATAGACAGAGATATAGACAGATAGACAGAGATATAGACAGATAGACAGAGATATAGACAGATAGACAGAGATATAGACAGATAGACAGAGATATAGACAGATAGACAGAGATATAGACAGATAGACAGAGATATAGACAGATAGACAGAGATATAGACAGATAGACAGAGATATAGACAGATAGACAGAGATATAGACAGATAGACAGAGATATAGACAGATAGACAGAGATATAGACAGATAGACAGAGATATAGACAGATAGACAGAGATATAGACAGATAGACAGAGATATAGACAGATAGACAAATATATAGACAGATAAACAGACCACCAAAGCCAGCCAGCCGGCCAGCCTGCTCATACGTATTACACATGTTCCAGAATCGTTTCTCTTTACTTAGGGCATAGGTTATAGGACATTCTGGCAGGATGACACTACCAATGGTATCAAAATGAAAGGATGTTGCACAAATGTTACACATGGGTTATTATTGAGGTTTTTGATATTTCCTCGACCACTTGTGGCCACATCCTCTTAACTTTCCTCTTAAAAGGGGAGTGTTAATACAATATGACATCAGTGAATCCCTGGTGTTTGCCACGCTATTTGCTCTAGCTGGCGCTCAATCGAACTGGTGCTTCCACAAGGTATTAAGTGGTCCCAGATTTTTTGAATAATGAGCACACCGAGTGTTAAGACCCATTCTATACTGACCAGGCATCTCAGGCCAATCATGTCAGATTTGGAGGCAGGAAAAAGAAAATGTAGATCTACGTTTGGAGCACTACACGAGTGAACGTATATCTATGTTTGGACAGTTTAAGGGCTAACACAAATAATATACATATAAAATTGTCTTCTTACTGTAGCATAACCACACTCGGTTTTAGCAGTATGTTGTATACTTGTCAGAATATCAGCACCCATCTCCAGAAATGTATCATCCTTGGTAGCCTGATATAGATACATTAGAGATTCTATAAGCTCTGGTCGCAATGGATAACCTTCACGATTGACTGGAGCTTCAGCCTGAAAGTAAATTTAAAATAAAGTACAGCATGTGAAACACTAAATTTCAAGTTAGTTACTGTGTCTATCCAGGATGGCGGCACCTCCACACCTGACACCTTAAGATGATCCCATTCTCATTAAGTGGAGTGACAACCACCACAACACTAACAACGGAAGCTACGACAATATTTATGAATTATACGTGTATACAATTTTTTTAAGACACCAATAATCTCCCACCAAGGTACAATGACCCAGAAAACACATTTGCAATTATTCATTCAATAGCTGCCTTCCCAAAATTAAAAATATATTAAAATTCAAATGAGCTTTGAACTGCAACATCTTCACCCCTCCTTCAGTGCAAGCACTGTACTTCCACCTCCAAGCTTCAAGTCTGGCTAATCGGTTCTCCTGAATCTCTTTATAAATGTTACCTTGCTTACACTACAATAGCACGTCAAGGCACATTTATTTTATTTATCTTAATAAAGGGGAAGTGCTAAGCCCATAGGGCAGCACTGTATGACCTTGGTGGGTTTAGCACTTAGTTTTAATAATAATAATAAATCATAAGAAAAAGAAGCTGGATGTCCTGGGAGGAAATAAATGGGATTAGGTCAGGGTTTTCTAACAGCTAGAGCTAAGGAAGGAGTAGCAATAATGTTATGGCAGGAAAAGAGCTAAGGGAGGAGTAGCAATAATGTTATAGCAGGAAATAATGTTATAGCAGGAAAATACTGAATATAAATGTATAAATTCAAGGATTATGTCGAGTAAAATAAAAGTGGAATGTGAAAACTGGGTTATAATAAGTGTTTATGCACCTGGAGAAAAGTGTAGAGGAGAGAGAGATTTTGGGAGATGTTGAGGTGAGGGACCTAAATGCTAAAGTGGGTAAAACTGTTGTGGACGAAGTAGTAAGTTTGGGATGCCAGAGGAAAATGAAAATGGAGGCCTTTAATTGAATTATGTATAGAAAGAGGTTTGGTAATAAGTAATACATATTTTAAGAAACAACGGAAAAATAAGTTTACAAGATATGACATAGCACATAATGTAAGTAGTTTATTAGATTATGTATTGGTGGATAAAAGGTTGATGGGTAGACTTCAGGATGCAACAGATATATCAGATCATTACAGTTGTGGCTACAGTTAGAGTAAGAGGTAGATGGAGCAAAAGGAAAATGGCAAAAGCAAGTAAGAGAGAGGTGAAAGTTTATAAACTAAGGGAGGAGGAGGTTAGGGTGAGACAAAAGCAACTGTTGAGAGAAACGTGGGCTAATGGAAGCATAGGTAGTATGGGGGTTGAAGAGGGGTGTGATAGTTTTAAAAAGGCAGTGTTAGAATGCAGAGCAGAAGTCTGTGGTTATAGGAGGGTGGGTGAAGGAGGAAAGAGGAGTGATTGGTGGAATGAGGAAAAGGGTGTGATAAAACAGAAAAAGGAGAGATTTTTACAGAACAGAAGTGAAATAAGAAGGGTGGAGTATATATAGAGTAAAAGAGTGGTGAAGAGAGTGGTGAGGGAGTGCAAAAGGAGAGCAAATGATAGTGGGTGAGGCATTGTCAACAAATTTTGCTAAGAATATGAAAAAATTTTGGAGCGAGATAAATAGGTTAAGAAAGCCTAGGGAACGAATAGATTTGACAGTTAAAAACAAAATAAGGAAGTTAGTAGATGGGGAGTTGGAGGTATTGGGAAGATGGCAGGAATATTTTGAGGAACTGTTAATTGTTGATGAAGAGAGGGAGGCAGTAATTTCATGCATTTGCCAGAGAGGTATAATATCTTTTAGGAGTGAAGAAGAGCTGGATGTGAGTGTGGGGGAGGTGTGTGAGGCATTAGGTAGAATGAAAGGATGTAAAGCAGCTGGAACTGATGGGATCATGACAAATGTTAAAAGCAGGGGGATATATAGTGTTGGAGTGGTTGGTACTTTTGTTCAAAATGTGGCTGTCATGTGCACAATTATTCTCAGTAAAGTACGTTGTGTCACACTCTGTATTTGAAAAAGTCATTGCTAGGCCAAAAAAAAAATACTGGTAATAATAAAATTTATTTCATTATATTGTGATGAATTCACACACTTCTTACCTGTGGAATGTTATAAAATTCTGGAGTAAATCCAAATTGTTTCCATACTTGATGGTAATTGAATATTATCTTCTGTGCAGAATTAATATCACCTGCAAATGCATTGCAGTATTAGAAAATTTTATTATCAATATACTATATCCAACTTCCATCAACATTAATTTATCACATTTTCTATATCAAAGAGTTGATTTTTCTCTTTTGTAAATACAGTACTGTATGTATACCTAAGAAAAAGAAGAGGAGCAAAACTATAATATAAGGGAATTAACTACTGTATATGTCAGGCAAACTAACATACCTAATAGAGCAAGCACACCAGGCCAATAGGCTTCAAGGGACTGGAAAACTGCCATTGTTACATATCCTTTAGTCATTGTAGCCCACAAGTACCAATCTTCATGGTGGAGGTATTTATCTATGGCAGTTCTAGCCTCAATAAAGATGGCCATTAGCTCAGGTTTCTGCAGAAGAGCTGCTCCTTTTACAAGATATTCAAAATAGGAGTCAATACCAGCACCTGAAATAAACAATTATATAAATTGATACACGTTTGTTTAGTGTCCAGTTATATGTATTCAGCAAGTCCTCTATCCAAAACAATGGAACAAGCAAAACATTTCAGTCATAGATTCTTTTGATCATATACATTTTATAGGAAAAAAATCTATGAAAGATTTGCTTAGTTATGGAAGTAATAAGCATTTTTTCCTTCTACTCACAGTAGGGAAAACGAATTAGATTTGTCTTGATAAGAATAAGGAGATCAAGGGTGGTATTCCCAATCTTCTATTCCAGTATATCTCCTAATACTGTCAATTATATTACTATCCTACAAATCAAATGATGATTATCCCTCTCTTCCTTCCCCTTCTCCTCCTTCACTTTCCCATCCATTCTTTCCTATCTCCCAATGTTCCTTTCCTGTTTTCCCTTTTCCTCCACTCTCCCTTCACCATTTTCCCTCTCACTTCCTCAGACCTGCACAACCTTCCCACCTCTTTAATATGTTGCACATAATGTTAAATCCTGAGGAATACAGAATATGTACATGTTTGCAAATGAATGTGTACTTGCCTATATGTGATTACAGTAGTCAAAATTTAGCTCCTTGTCCTGCCTCTCAACTTGCCTCTTGCAGGATTCATCCCCTCCTAGCTTCATGGGCCCTGTATACCTGGAGTATACCTGGAGAGTGTTCCAGGGGTCAATGCCCCTGCGGCCCAGTCTGTGACCAGGCCTCATGTTGGATCAGAGCCTGATCAACCAGGCTGTTACTGCTGGCCGCACGCAGTCTAACTTACGAACCACAGCCTGGTTGGTCAGGTACTGACTTTAGGTGCCTGTCCAGTGCCTGCTTGAAGACAGCCAGGGGTTTGTTGGTAATCCCCCTGATGTATGCTGGGAGGCAGTTGAACAGTCTTGGGCCCCTGACACTTATTATGTTGTCTCTCAACCCAAACTCCATGTTTTCCTCCCTTCTCCTATGATTATCGTTTCTTTTATCCCTTCCACTTCTAAAAGAGCAGGTGGTGGCAGCATACTCCCAAGAGAATAGACCGCTACCATCTATTCTCCCATATTCTAGTAATATCCCCATGTTATTTGTTTTTCCATATCCATATACAGTACATACAGTGGACCCCTGGCTAACGAACACCCCAGAAATCGTACAATTATGTAAGTATAATATTGTAAGTGCTTGTAGAAGTGTATTTTTGGGGGTCTGAAATAGACTAACCTACGTGACATTATTTCTTAAGAAAGTAAATTCGTTCGGTAATGGCACTTGAGCAGGCTTCTGGAATGAATTTTGTTCGTTAGCCGGGGGTCCACTGTACGTATTTTTTTGTCCACTCCGAGTCTCTGCCTGAGGGAACAGACAATATGGCATCGTCTGGTGCTCTGTTGACCGAAGGGTGGGACTGGGGTGGAGGTTGCCGCATTTCACTGCTCTTGAAACAATGAATGTACAGTGGAATCTCAGTTTTCGTATGCCCTAGGTTATATGTAAAACTATAGTTATTCTCTATAAAATGTATTTTTTGTTAATATTTCCCATAAGAAATAATGTAAATCCAATTACTCCGTTCCAGACACCCAAAAATATTAACAAAAAATACATTTTATAGAGAATAACTATAGTTTTACATACAACCTAGGGCATACGAAAACCAAGGTTCCACTGTATCTTGCCTCCACCATTTCTCTGTCAAGGTCATTCCACTTCCCGACTACCCTGAGACTGAAGAAATATACTTCTTAACATCAATTCCTCTGAATATTTTACATAGTGTTAATCTTCCCTGGTTCTTCTGTCCTTAGATTCAAGTTTGTTAGCTTCTCCATGCTCATACCCCTTAGCCTTGGTACTAGGCTTGTTGCATACCTTTGCATTTTCTTCAGTTTTCATAACGAGCTGATATATGTTGCATAAAGGACCTGGAATGATTCTTTGCTAAGATACCTGAAGGCCACTCTTAGATCTGCCAGATGAGCAGTGACTGCAGAGGTTATCTGGTTGATACAAGCCTCTGGCAATACACTAGGCACTATGCTCACCTGTAAGTCTTTCTCTTTGATTGAGGTCTGCAACCTCTGTCCCCAGAGTCCATACTCCTTGTCTGATTTTCTGGCTCCTGCTCCAATCTTCACAACTTTGCATTTGCTGGGATGATATCAGGCAACCATTTATCTAAGCAATCTGGAAGTTTGTCCATATCTATTTGCAGCCTTTCCCTCTGCCCCGTTTTTATTTTCCTCATTTGTATGTCTATGTGTTTACCTGTGTGTAAGTATTCTTATAGTACAGTACCATACTTAAAATTATTAAAAAATATTCTAGAATGAAACAAAAGAAACTTAAAATAAATCCACCCTATCATATGCTTTTTCCAAAGTAAAAAAATGTGAGAAACATCTCCTTACTCTTATCTAAGTATTTCTCACTCATAGGATATGCTTAAATGTGAACACCTGATAAACACATCCTCTTCCCTACCTAAACTGGCTATCTGTAATCCTACTTTTATTGTTTTCTCCTTATTTCTCTCCATAATAATTCTGCTGTAGACTTTATCCATTATATTCTAATTCTTATACTTTTTATTGCCCCCTTTTTATTTATACAAAAGAATTATATATGCTCTGCCAGTCTTTAGGTACCTTCCTTTATTTTATAGCTATACCATACAGTATTGAACAAATGCACCAGCCATGCTAAAACTATCAGTCTTAACACCATCCATCCCCACTGCTGTAACCTCCTTTTATCTTGCCCACTGCCTCATCTGCTTCCTCCATGCTCACCTGCACCTTTTCCATCCTTTTAATAGTTTCTATTCCTCACTGCTACACACATGAAATCACAGCCTCTCATACATCAATATTTCACAACTACACTCAAAATATTCTCACCATCTCTTCATTTTCTCCACTTTCCCATCTGATATCTCACCACTTTTATTCTTAATTATAAAGTCCCTTGGTTCCCCAGGCTTTTTTAATTTCTCTCTCTCTCTCTCCAAAATTGTTTATTCTCACCACTCTTTAACCCTTAGACTGTGGCAGACCCAGAAATAAAAATTACTGTGTGGCACAACTTTGAAAATTATGTTTCTTATAGAATGGAAGAACCTGTTTCTAAAAAAAAGAACGAAAAGAAAACTGAAATCAAAGTAAAACATCCAGTTTTTTGGCATGTTGACATTGGCATAAATATTGCCTGCTGGTAATGTTGGCATTACTTTGCATAATGTACTATGTACACTTAGTACTTTGTTAGGGCAATAAGTGTATTTCAGGGTGGCATGATAGTGGCTTTCTTTCTACTTAGCAAACCAAAATTGTAATTACATATTGTAAACTTTACAAGAAATAAACCTTTACTTTACTTACCACCCTTCTTACTTTATTATTCCAGCAGCCATTCCTCTTCCCTTTTATAACCACAAATTTTTACTACACATACTATTACTGCATTCTTAAGTCTTTACCATACTTTTTCGAATTTCTCAATACTCTCTTACCTCAACCCACCTGTCTCCCATGAGTTTCTCATACCTATCTCATTTAGTTCATTTACTTTCACAGCTCTTCTACACACTGACACCACCTTGCTCTTATTCTAGTTGCCAATAAATAATGGTCTGATAGTTGCTCTTTTATAAACAAGTACAGCCACCTTCTACCTTTCAACCTTTTAAACACCAATATAGTTTCTCAAGCTGCTCTTGTAACTCAATTATAC
This sequence comes from Cherax destructor, assembly GCA_009830355.1. NCBI lineage: Eukaryota > Metazoa > Arthropoda > Malacostraca > Decapoda > Parastacidae > Cherax > Cherax destructor. The sequence continues at coordinate 40,196 of WNWK01010351.1, read as the reverse complement.
CCAGTATATTTATTTATCTTCTTAAAATATGTAATGCCTATTACCAAACCTTTTTCTAAAAACAATTCAATTAAAGATCTCAATATCTTTAGCTCATGGCACTTCAAAATTCCCTATATATACAATAAAGCTGCTTCATTAGGCAGTAGGTTGGTACAGTACTACCATGCTGTCATCTGAGTGTGAAACAGAAGCCTGCTAAAAGTTCTGCACTCTGGTTGGACCACTAATCATTTCTTTGTCTCAAACATGTAACATGAGTTCATGTTACAGTGCTTGCACACATGATACTGTCTGTGCAAGTGTGTATATCAAATTACACACCTTATTGAGTGGACTTGGAATTTTGTCACATTTGTTTATTCCCCAAACTTAAAAGTACCCTGAAAGAAAAAACTCAAGATGGTTCCACAACATTTTAATTATTATTACTATACAGTGGACCCCAGAGTTTCAGTCACCTCGGAAATCGAACAATTATGTAAGTTTAATATTGTAAGTGCTTTTGTATGTGTATTTTTGGGGGGTCTGAAAGGACTAATCTAATTTACATTTTTCCTTAAGGGAACAAATTCGTTCGGTAATGGCACTTGAACAGCCTTCTGGAATGAATTATGACCGAAACTCGGGGGTCCACTGTATTTATGAAACACTAAATCTGTTAGCATCATACAATACCAGAAGAATGGGAGGGGTTGTAAAGTTTAAGCCAAAGAAGGGAAGGTTAGTGCCAATTCCTTGGATCAAGAGTTCTTCAACAGCATCAAGGCACCTTCCTTGAAAGAAGGCACTGAGCACCAGATGTGCTGGAATAAAATTAGTCTTAAGGGGGATGATACTTTTGATTACATTTTTTCAGTAAACAGTATAGTTCTATAACCTACCTATTCCAGAATCCTGAGCTGCCCATCTTCCTGTTAAAACATCAATGTGATTGCCAACAAGGTTAATTGAAGAACGGTGATCCCAAATACCATGCAGAGCACGCATAGCCACCTAAAAATCAAAACATCAAATCACAAAAAAAAATGTATTCAAGATTTATCTCAGGTTACAGTTATTAGAACCAATGAATGTGTTCTTAGGTATTAATATTTAGAGTACAGTAAGACTTCTCATTTATGAAGGGATTCAGGGAAACTGGTTAGCCAGACTTGAGTTGTGGAGGTGGGAAGTACAGTAGCTGCACTCTAAAGGAGAGGTGAAGGTGTTGCAGTTCAAAGGGTCTTATGAACTGTGATGCCAACACTCTTCTGGCAAGACAGCAATTGAATGAATGATGGTGAATGTGTTTCCTTTTCTTCAAGTCACCCTACCTTGGTAGGAGACTGCCAGTATGTTAAAAAAAACAACAACATCGTGTACTGTTCATTCAAAAAGGCTCTCATTGAAGCACACTGTATGGACACACTGCTCAATGCTTGCCGTATACATCTGCTGTCTTCAAACATTCACTACTTGAACAACTTAGTCACCTCATATCAATTAACACCTTATTAAAACTATAGTACACTATTATTATGAATGAAATATTTAAGATAAAATATTTTGCATTACCAACATGTACTGTGGATTTCAAATGCACTTAATTTCCTTACCTCCTCATACACTGGATCACCCGTAAGTCTGGAAAGTGTGCCAAATTCTATAATATATGTGCCTACACCAGCTGTACAGGTGATAGGTGTCTCACCCTCTGGCACACCATCTCTCAGATTCACTGTGCCATATGGCATTCCTGTTAATAATAATATCAACGTTAATGCAAAAATAGTGAATAATTAAATAAAGGAAAAATTTATTAAACACAATTAGGACAAAAACTACAAAATTAAATCTACAGTATTATCCCATTTTGTATACACTAAACAACTATACACATCCAAAGCAAAGAAGAAAAAAAGGAAAGAAACTGAAAATTGAATAGTAGACAAGAGTAAGGAAGAACCAAATCTTTTGTTCAAGTTTAAAAAAAAAAGTGTGAAAGACAATACAAATAATTAAGGATGAAGACAAAATCGTAAAATGAGAGGCAAATTTTTTTTATGTATTAACCCTTAAACGGTCCAAACGTATATATACGTTCTTACCGCTACTGCCCCAAACGTATATTTACGTTTTATTTTTCATTCCTTCAAATTTGGCAAGATTGGCCTGAGATGCCTGGTCAGCATAGAAAGGGTCCTAACACTCGGTGTGCGCCATATTAAAAAAATCTGGGACCACTTAGTACCTTTTGGGAGCACCAGTTAAATTGAGAGCCAGCTTGAGCAAACACTGCGGCAAACACCAAGGATTCACTGATGTCATGTCATATTAACACTCCTTTTTTAAGTGGAAAGTGATGTCGGTAGGCTGGCAGGCCAGCTGGCTGGCTGGCTGGCCACCTGGCTGCCAGCAGCTGGCTTGCCAGCTGGGTACCTGATTGGCTGTCTTTGTATCCGTCTGTCTGTCTGTATTTATCTGTCTCTTTGTCTCTATCTGTCTCTATCTCACAGGAACACATACGTAAATACAATTATACCTAGTGTAAATTACCTAGGATAACTAAAAATCCAGGCAAAGTGTTATACTGTGCTTGGGATCTGCGTAATACCATCTGGTTCATGAGCTACTCTCTGAGACAAGCAGACAGAAAGGAGACGACACACAGACAGACAGAAAGACACACACACAGACAGACAGAAAGACAGACAGACAGATACAGACAGACAAATTTGAGTAACAAATAAAGGGAAGCAGTGAAAGCTTCAAATGTCATCACTGTAATTACTGGACTGATAGGAAGAGATAAGACTAGCCTCACCCACACCAAATGTCACCAGTAATGATTAGTGGAGATCAGATGAGATAAGGCAGTGACACATATCTTACATAATGCTTAGGGTTGAAATTTATTGTAATGATTATTACATATTATTATTATTTATTTTTATTATTATTATTATTATTATTATGCACTATCATTATTATTATTATTATTATTATTATGCACTATCATTATTATTATTATTATTATGCACTATCATTATTATTATTATTATTATTATTATGCACTATCATTATTATTATCATTTGAGTACAATTTCAGTACCTAATATTACTGTCAGAACACAGATTGGCTATGAAATCACAAGAACTACTACAAATTGTAGTTATCAGAACATAAAAATTATATAAAATAATAAAAAAATGAGAAAAAAAGGTATATCGGCAACGATTCTGCAAGCGGCAGGACTCCTGTTGCTGTCAGGTGAGCATCCAGAGCCAACTTCTCCGCCTCATATCTCGGTAACTACTGACCCTAGATTTTTTTTTTAATTCTAATACACTTAAAAAAATGTGCTCTTCATTTCTATAAAAAAAATATTTTTTTTTTTTTTGAAATATTCGGGGCAGTAGCGGTAAGAACGTATATATACATTTGGACCGTTTAAGGGTTAAACATGGAGTTCCAGAATGCATTTACAAAAGTGGATTCATTTGATATTATAGATTTAAACCCCCTAAAAGTCACCATATGAAATGGAGAACATTGTAATACAATAGGTCCTGATGGTGTTCTGCATTTATGAAATTGGCACTTTTGAACTAATTAACCCTTTCAGGGTCCAAGGCCATTTTTGGAAGGGGTGCACCAGTGTCCAAGAATTTTCAAAAAAAAAAAAAAAAAATCTTATTTTTTCTTATGAAATGGTAGAGAATCTTTTTCTGAAGGTAATAAAACAAAAAGTACGAAATTTGATTAAAAATTGACAAATTTATGCTCTCGCGAATTTTGATGTGTCAGCGATATTTACACATCGGCGATTTTGCCGACTTTGACTCCCATTTTAGGCCAATTACATTATTCCAGTCGACCAAATTCTTAGCTATTTCACTAGTATTACTTCTATTCTATCGATTGAGCACAAGAAATTGCCCAGTCAACTGTTTCAACTACAAAATAAAGTGATTGGAAATTTGTAATTTAGCCAATTTAACTCAAAGTTCAAAATATTCCAATTTCAAAATAGGGTGCAGAATAAACAATGCAGGCATTCCTGGCACTAAACTAACATTTCCTCTGTTCATTAGTTACGTTTTCAGTCTTTACAAATGAATTCCATTTTGATTTTTTATTCACATAATGAATTTTTATTCAAACCAAAAAATGAAAGATTTACTGTTATGCAATAATGTAATAATTGTACAAATAATATCACCACATTTGTGAACGTATATTAGACCCACCAGCTGGGGCGTATTAGACGTGTGAGGTCATTTGTTTACTCTTGAACATCGGCCAAAATTTAACATTTCTGCTATTTTGAGCTCAATTTCATGACATTTCCAGTACTAAAACCAATCAAAATCATCTCTATATCTGTAATATATCTTCCATTCTATCAAATGAGATCAAGAAATCGCAAATACAACTATAAAAAGTATATTAAAAAACACTGCAAAGTCGCTGTTTTAATCGAAAATTACGGTTTCAGTTTTTTTTCTCTCACTATGCACTGTGTGCTGCAGGATTTGTTTTATGTGGTGCACACTTACCACATAGATGTATTCTCTCATATCTAGGCCCAAATTTACCTCTCAAAGCTTATCTGAGTGAGCTGAGCTCATGACGTAGAACTACGGTTTGGACCCTGAACTCAAAGCCGTAGAACTACGGCACAGACCCTGAAAGGGTTAATTACATACTTATGAATGTTGATCAGCAGCTATAATCATTGCATGTATTCAAAGAGAATTTCTATTTTTTTTAACAGACTGGCCATCTCCCAGTGAGGTAGGGTGACCAGAAAAATTAACATTTTCACCATCATTCACTCCCTCACTGTCTTGTTAGAGGCATGCCAATACCACAATTCAGATGCTTCTTAAAAGTGCATATATCACCACTCCTTCAGAGTGCAGGCACTGTACTTCCCACCTCTAGGATTCAACTCTGGCTAACCAGTTTCCCTGAATCCCTTCATAAATGTTACCTTGCTCACACCCCAACAGCATGTCAAGTCATAAAAACTACTTGCCTCCACTCACTTCTATCTAACACACTCACACACACTTGGTGCATGTCTAAGCTCCTTGCACATAATATCTCCTTTACCACCTCCCTCCAATCTTTCCTAGGACTACTATTACCACCACCACTAAGACTTACCACCTTCAAGAATCCCCTACCTTTCAGACATTTCACCTTACTTCCTATACACATCTTATGTGTCCTCGCATTGTACTGTTTGTACTCATTTTAAGCTCCTGGTGAACAAAACATAGCCAAAATGTCTTATTAGCTGACATGTGTCCGCTTACCTAACATACTGTCTTACTAATAATTAATCAGTACTGAATGTAAAACATAAGAGATATACAGTATAAAGTTAAAAAATAAATTAAATTGGGTACAGAATATTATGGCTCGGTAACACATCTACAATTATAACATGGATACTTATGGAACAATAGGTTGCAAATTATAAACACTCAACGTATGAAAATTTTTCAGAAAAAATTGTCAAGAAGCTGTTACTGGATGATGACAAACAAGCCATAGTACCAGATGAAAGAGCACCAGTGTTCACAAATGAACAAGCAGATGAGCTAAGATTTCCTCTCTGGGATGATACTATAAGAGGGAATACTGACCAACAAATGGAAACAAGCACATACTGTATGCTGATATTTAAAAAAAGGTGAAAGGGAGAATCCCCTGAACTACAAGCTGGTCTTGCTCAAAAGTGTTTTTGTGAAATTACTGGAAAATGCCATTAGGGAAAAATGGATAAAGCATTCCAAGACCAAAGAAATACTAATTAGCAACTCCTGGAGACCTGCAACATTAGTCTCAATACAAGAAATATGTACATCTTCAATAGACCATGTGTCTGACTAAACATATCTAAGAACTCCATGCAAATAAAGGGCCCTAAAATTTGGAACTACCTTCCAAAAGACGAAAAAAAAATCCCTTCTGCTACCTGCTTCAGGAGGGGTTATTGAGATGGTTTGGACATGTAGAGAGGATGGAACAAAATTGAATGACTTCGAGTGTATAAATCTGTAGTGGAGGGAAGGTGGGGTAGGGGTCAGCCTAGGAAAGGTTGGAGGGAGGGGGTAAAGGAAGTTTTGTGTGCGAGGGGCTTGGACTTCCAGCAAGCATGCGTGAGCATGTTAGATTGGAGCGAATGGAGACAAATGGTTTTTAGGACTTGACATGCTGTTGGAGTGTAAGCAAGGTAACATTTATGAAGGGTTTCAGGGAAACCGGCAGGCCGGACTTGATTCCTGAAGATGGGAAGTACAGTGCCGACACTCTGAAGGAGGGGTGTTAATGTTGCAGTTTTGTAGCTGTAGTGTAGGCATGCCTCTGGCAAGACACTGATGGACTGAGTGATGGTGAAAGTTTATCTTTTTCGGGCCACCTTCCTTTGTGTGAAACGGCCGATGTGTTAATAAAAAAAAAATATATATACTATATACATACACAGTGGAACCTCGGTTTTCGTATGCCCTGGTTTTCATAGGATTTGTTTTTCGACGACTTTTTCATCTAAATTTTGTCCCAGTTTTCGTACATCCATTCGGTTTTCGTAGAGTTGACGCCAGAAACAGACCTCTCTGGACAGATTTTTTTGTGCGACAGGGGTCCAGTGACTAAAGCCGGTCCTAGTGCCAGTAAAAGACAAAGAAGGGAAGTAACCCCAGATAGGGCCTTGATTCCTGAAGTCCTTATGGAGGGGGATTCCCCTTCCAAACAATAACCCCTCCTCCTCCCTCTCCCCTCCTCGCCGTCTTCCATACGCCAACAAGAGTCTTCAATAAAGGTAAAAGTGATCTTAAATGTTCGTTTATCCATTTCATTAGTCATTTATATTTATTTCTCATTGTTTTCTGTATGTAAAACTATAGTTATTCCCTATAAAATGTATTTTTTGTTAGTATTTTTGGGTGTTTGGAACGGATTAATTGGATTTACATTCTTATGGGAAACACTGCTTCAGTTTTTGTACGATTCAGTTTTAGTCAGACTTTTTAGAACAAATTAATCATGAAAACCGAGGTTCCACTTGGACTTCCAGCAAGCATGTGTGAGCGTGTTAGATAGTGAATGGAGACGAATGGTTTTTGGGACATGACGATCTGTTGGAGTGTGAGCACGGTAACATTTTGTGAAGGGATTCAGGGAGACCAGTTAATTGACTTAATTGGACTTGAGTCTTGGAAATGGGAAGTACAATGCCTGCACTTTAAAGGAGGGGTCTGGGATAGTGACAGCTGTCGTATCTGAGCTCCTCTGCAAAGACAGTGATTATGTATGAGTGTGGTGAAAGTGTTGAATGATGGTGAAAGTATTTTCTTTTTGGGGATTTTCTTTCTTTTTGGGTCACCCTGCCTCGGTGGGAGACGGCCAATATATATATATATAAAATGGGGTCCACCTCTGGAGTAAATTGTGGGTCCCATAGCCTTGGAGAAGTGGATAAAAAGGCTTCAAGGAAGAATATTTAGATGTCTTTCTGAAGCCATTTGAATATTCCACTTTCCCTACCACCCCATCTTTTATTAAATATATATAAAATTTATTTCAAGATACAATACATTGTCAAAATACATTAACAAGAATACAATAGTGAGTAAAACAACATAGATGACAACTCAGAGCTACATGTCAAATACTTTGTCCAGCTCCCCGGTAGTGGGCCGCGTATACAGTGGACCCTCGGTTAACGAAAGGTCCCGTTAACGAAAGTTTCGGAAAACGTAAGCTTTTTTCGTAATCGGTTAGCGAAAAATTTCTCGGTTACCGTCCTGCGCGCAAGCGCAGGACGCCAGTGAAGCGTTGTTTACCATTGAGAGAACATTACCCAGCGTGCTCTTTCAAAGATTCACAATATATTTGGTGTCTTTTTTGGTGGTTTTAGTTATTGCCACTGTGAAATAAGTCACCATGGGTCCAAAGAAGCTTCCTAGTGGCACCCCTGTGGTAAAGAGAGTGAGGAACACCATCGAACTGAAGAAGGAAATCATAGAAAAATATGAGAGTGGTGTACGTCTGAGTGATCTTGCCAGGATGTACAAGAAAACTCCATCTACTATCGGCACTATCCTGGCACAGAGAAATGAGATCAAGAAAGCTAATGTTGCAAAAGGGGTTAATTTGTTAACGAAACAAAGATCGAAAACAGTGGATGAGGTTGAGAAGTTGTTGTTGGTGTGGATCCATGAAAAACAGAGAGCGGGTGATAGTATTTCTATGGCGATAATTTGTGAAAAGGCAAGGAAGTTGCACGCAGATCTTGTGAAGACAATGCCTGCAACCAGTGGTGAGGAGAGTGATTTTAAAGCCAGC